>JASDQU010014104.1:45789-56308 GCA_032191745.1 Picea mariana
TCATTGTCGTCAAGCTACATGTGTCCTTTCATGCTCATATATTCCTTGATTAAAAACTATTTCATTCCATAAACCTTAGACAAAAACCACTCGCATCCATATATCTTCCTATCTGATTTCTCCATATAAAATAATCATTATGAATTATAATTTATATGCATGGTGGAAATCCTATTTTCGACATGCATATATATATTTTTATGGCCAGTATAATTAAAGTTGTATGACTGAGATTTATCCGGAATCATAATGAAAAATTACCGCCTTATCCACCAATAATCTCACTATATATGATTTGAATTGAGATATGAATGTTGAAATGAAATATGGCACGATCCTCCATGAAATCACATCCATTATTCCTTGCATTCACCTACTATCCCTTCTTTTTCACACACCATTCCTCCACGATTCTACATAACTGACATTCAACAATCCTTGAAGACAAAAGAGTAGTTCTCTTGAGACCGAGATTTTCTTCAGAACAAATATGGGGCTTGTAAGATGATATGAATTGTTTGGACTTGATTTACTTGAAGCCTACCCTAATTGTTACAAGCATTTTCAGAGAGCAGGATGGCTTTCGTTTCTATGAAAGTTTCAGGGATATAATGAAAAGGTGACCCAAGAATTTGCACAAGAATTTGATAGATGAAGGGCCCACACAGTAGAGTTGGAGATAGAGATAATAGAGGAATTCATCGCTCCAGATACAAAATTACCACAAGAAGGTGAAAAATGGATTAAAAACCAAATGATAGTGACTAATAAGTAGAATAAATTCCTAGCGAAGCCTGAAAAAGCAATAAATGGGAGCAAAGGAATACATGTTGTTGAAATTATATCAAAATGGAGAAACATTTTGTTCATTCTGCAAAAACATGTCACTTGTGAAGGAAGGTATGGGTTAGTATTTTATTATCATCTCTGCTTAATGTTGCATTTTGAAAAAGGCCATGAAATCAATATGTCATTCTATTTACTCAACAATATTAACAAAATGGCATTGACTATTCAGAAGAGCTCTTGAAATGTGGAATGAAGCTTGTATCACTATGGACTAGTAAAGTTTCTCATCGTAGCTAAATTACAATAGTTGGATGATACATGGGATTATTTCTTGGTAAGAAATCTATTTCTTGAAATATAGGAGGCAATAGAGCATGAGGATAAGATTGAAGCTGCAAGTAATGAAGATGAGGCAGAAATTGACATACATATGACATATGTTGAAATAAAGGAATTCAAAAACTCAGAAAATACAAAGGTTCCATTCAAGGGTTCTACGAAATTGTAGGTCCAAGGTTCAATTCCAGTAAAAGAACAGGTCAAAGGTTCAACTTCAACAAAGACACTAGTTAAAGGTTTGATTCCCAGAAAGGAACATGTACATGATTTAACCCTTGAGGAAACAAAGGGAAGTTATAAAATCCTCAGTTCAATCCTTGAGAGGATACATAAGGAACTCAAAGGTCAGGGTTTGAAAACAGTTGAAGCAAGGGAAGAAAGATCGGTTCCAAAACAGAATGAAACAGGCTCGGTAACAGGGAAGTGAGGACGACCTTGAAAGTATTCCATTGAAGAGATGTTGTCACAAGCACCATAAATCGAGCATACATTGTCTCAGGAACCAAATATTGACACAAGAGAAACATTTGTGCAAGAAAACCAAAATAATTTAGAAGTTGAGAATATGATTCGAAGAAGAAGAAGTAAATTAAGAGAATTAAAGACGAAAGGCGTTGGAAGCGCAACTTTAAGTCCCATGATCAATTTATAGGAGCAATGGAAAGAAATGATGGTCCCAAAAAACCAAAAAGGTGTGGCCAATATAAGATAAAGGACTAGATCCCTTACTAATCAGGCTTTGCAAACATGTATTTATTCAAACATAGACTTTTCTTCACCTATGATTGAAGAAATTGGAGAGATTTCAGAGAAAATTCATGAAGAAATAAAAACTACAGAAGATCTTCTTCCTTCTCAAAATGAAAAAGAAAAAATTAAAGAACTATAGAATACAATATATGAGATAGAGGTCTTAGAGAGGCATATCAAAGAATAAAACAAAACTTTGAAAAAAATTGTAGCTAAGTTACAAAATGATACAAAAGGGTTTTACAATGAAAGAAAACTTTTGATAAAGGAAGAAGAAAAATGGTATGGAAGGACACAAGAGGAAAGAGTTCGTAATCAGAGACTGAGAAATAAAATCAAGGAGTTAAAGCAGAAAAATCAGGGTTCTTTATCTAGATTAGAAGCACTGCTGGAGGAAATAGAGCATGTATAGTCAACACAACAATACAAATTTTTGAAATTTTGGAGCAATAAGGTATTTTGTTGTTTGAGGTCACACAACATCTCTGGCGTGGGGGAAATGTTGGGCCTTGAAAACATACTCTTTTTTTCATTACCTTTGCATATTTTTGAGTCATCTTCATATATTATACCTTCATTTTTCCATCATAATCCTTCCTTGATTCCATAAGTGATATAAAAGAGCATCTGAGGTAAATGTTTAGTCTTTGACATATTTTTGTTATTCTTAATGCAATTTAGTTTAATTTGTTGTTATTTTCAAAAAGATGCAGAATCCTCTGATTCTGTAGCTACCAATTTTTTGTAGGTTTCTAATGACTGTTTCGGTAGAAGATTTGTCCATTTGCAAGGATTGATACACTTCCCGATCAACTCCAAAGTTACCACAAATTCCAAATCAACACCTTAAAGCTTATCCACCTGTTAGATTAGCACAAGGACCTCTCTGCACATTAACAAATGGAAATTCAATGCTCTAGTCAACATATCTATGTGGAAAAGCACATAAGACCAGACTCAGCCAAAATTTCCATGAAAGAGAACGATATTGCATGAAGAAATTCATGCATACCTGTCATGAATTTCTTCATATCATTTAGTTAAGAAATTGTGGAAAGATCAAAAGAATATTGTAAATTAGATCTTTTGTATATTGTGTGCATTTTGTTATGATTTGAGTTGAGATTATTCCAAAGAAATCGGATCTGAGAGATCATGATTTACTTGTATAGATAAGAAGTATCAAACATTATTGAGTGTGCGGATGTAAACACTTATTAATTGAATTTCAGTTTAATATAAGTGCTACCAATTATTCCAATTTCATGTTCACTTTATGAAATAGTTCCTTTCAATTCGTAATTGCATAAGAATCTCATAGTGACAGGCTTGGAAGTAGGAGGCCCCCATGATACTGAGTTTGTTGCTTCCTTTTAATTTTAGTTATTTACTTTTAGTTGTGTGTTTCATTGTGTTTTCATTCCATTTCATTATTAGCTTCACCTAATATTTGTCAGCTTTGTTACAACAATTAGTGATCATCTTCATTGTTGATTAATAAGACCATTGTGGTAACTTATGTAGTTTATGAAACCAATTGGTAAAATTCATAAGGCTAATGATCAAAGATTAAAAGAATGATTGAACTACTATTGTAATCAAATTGTTGTAATTGTTTTTTGTTCTTTAAGCTTGCTTGATTCATTTCTCAGTTCTTCCATAGTACAATTAATCATACCTATCATTGGTTGACATAACCCTTTGGTAATTTATGTAGTTCATGGAATCATAATGATAAAATGCATGAAATCAATGGTCAAATATTAAGGAATGATAGAATTATTGCTATCACGGTACTGAATTTTCTCTTTACTATGTTTTATTATGTACTCTGTTTTAGTTAGAATTGCTCTGTTTTAAGAAAAGACATAATTTCCTTATTATAAAAATTCATATTTCATAATTTAAATCAATAGTTAGATCCCTTCACAAATTTGCATTAATAAATGAGGAACTAAATCCATGCACATACAATGCTTTATGCTTCATAAGATTACAAGCCCGAGTTGATAATTTAATGCATCAGGTTCATTCAAGTGAATTTGACTAACACCCCACTCATTGGGATAACTTGGATGAGGGACATTGCCTTTGGAGGAATTTGATTATCCATTGGAGGTGACTCATTAGCCTTCCTATCCCCAACGTTTTCCTTTGGAGGCCATACACTTCAGTTTTTGGGCATTACATCATCACTTGGAAGGCTAGGGTTTGGCAGTGCAAGGTGTTTGATGATGATATGACATGTTTGTTGAAGGAAGACCTTATCTAATTGACTTTTGGCCTTGGGAGGCCCAACGACTTCTTCAAAAAGATCAACGTTTTTCTTTTTATGCCCCTATATCACCTCCTAAGGGAGTGACATCATCATTTTAGGGATTTCTTCATTGTAATTTTTAATTTGGTAAAAAGTGTTGTTTAAGAAGGAAAATTTTTGAGGTCGGCCTCCTCAAATTATGAATGTGGACAAACTATTTTTGGTGACCTCATATAAATAGAGGTCACCTCAGATTTCATTTTGAGATAACTCACTTGAGGACTACATACGTCTTGGCTAAAATTTTCTCCCTACTTGGGAAAATCAATATCTCTCTCTCATGTTATTGTGAATGCTTATTACTTGTCTACTGGAAGGAAGGCTAGTGCTATCTCTTGGATGCTTTGTTCTTGCTATTGTGGTGGAAAATTCTTGGTAGATGAGGGTTTTACTTGCTATCTCTCGAAATTGGTAAGGAATTTTCTGCATATTGTTGTTGTTTCTTCTTGTTTCAAGGTTATTTTGGTATAAACCCTTGGAGTATAAAGGCATGCACCCTCCACCAAGATCTATCATTTTAACATTGAAAAAAGTTATTTGTAAAGTTTGCTAGGAGGAGTAAAAGGGATTACACCCTCTTAGATTTACCTTGCTAGGTTTTGTTTTCCCTAGGGATTAAAAGGGATTACACCTCTAGAGAAGTAACAAAACCTATCTCTTATAAAAGAGACTCCATTAACCCAATTGATAAGGCACCAATCTACCTGCATTGGAGATATAAAATTGTTGCATCGATATACGTGAAATTTTGAGATATTACATTTGTTCAAATTGAGATCTATTAGTTAGGAACCTAACCTCCCTAACCCCTCATGTAGGTAGAATACTATACTTTCCATGTAATAAAGGCCAATACTAATAAGGTCTAGTAATAAGGAAGAATAAGTCAAATGTAAGAAGACCTAATAGAAGCTTCCACTTCTAGAAGGTCTTCCTCTAGGTTGTTCTTTTGGTAGATAGATTTAGTATAAATAAGAGTCGACGGCATGAGAAGTCTTGTCTTGAGAATTATTATAATAGAGTGCCACTCTACTAGAGGTTTCCCCCTCGAAGAGGCAAGTGAACATTATTTCCTATCAATAAAGGTATTATTTTGTTGTTGTGGTTTTATATATTGTGTTGTTCTGCAGATATTCTCTGCAATATATTTAGTTTTGGATATTATAATAGAGATGGTACCTTACAAGAGGTATCATAGAACTTTCCTTGGAAGAAAATTGTGGGTTATTTTTTTTTCTAGGGTAGAGACTTATTTCAACGTCTTAAAGCTACAAAGATATATTTTTCAATGCATAAATATGCGGTTGGGGAAGCATATGCATGAACTACAAGTGGTACTTAAGCACACATTGTTGGCCACCCTTGTAACCCCTGTTGGTACTCCTTCAAGTGGTAGCACATCAGACAACACCTGTATATGGATCAACCTAGATATCCTGAAGCCCTCTGTAGATAAACCAATTAGTCACATGACTTATATAATGCCACTGAGAACAACACTCGAGAGTATATTCTCTAATATTTGGGTAGTCAGGTAGTACGATTAAGGGTACGGTCTAGCCTCCTTAGTTGGTTCCCTGAGATATTTGGTTGAATATTACTGTTGGGCCCTGCATGTATATCAAAGAGATGTAACACAGGGAAAAACCTTGTCTATAAAAAACCTAAATAAACAAACCCTTGGGATGGAAATAAAAACATAACAGATAAGATCTATTGCTGTGCAACTTTACCTCTTGCATTTTGGTTGCGAAATTAATACACATTTTTCCCTATTAAGAATTTGTGCCTTTCAACACTGTAGTGTTCTTCAAATTGGAGTATAACTCCGCAGGAGTAAAAAAAAAAGGAAAAAAAAAATTGGGGCCTTCCCTCACTCCTATTTGAGACCTATCCCATTGCATTCCTCTTTTCGTCCCGATCGCAATGATACCTATCATTTTTCAAACTTTTTTTTTCTCCTGTGGTCCCACTCCCCTTTTATCACCCTTATTAGGGACCTATCTCATTGGATTCCCCTTTTCACCCTGATATTTTTCATACCTATCATTTTCAACTCTTTCTTTGACCTCATGGACCCACCCCTCTTTCAATCATGGCTCCCACTTGCAAAGAAGAAACCCATCAGAAACTGAGTACTGATTTGGCTTCCCTTCAGGATAGAGTAAACAAGCACATTTCGACCATTCATGAAAAAATAGACATCATCCAAGACCAACTCCATAGCACCATTGGTGAAGTCAAAGACCAACTAGGTGTCCAAATTAATGTAATCCATTCCATGCTCCACCAATTCATGACCAAATTCAAAGCTACATACTCCTCTGAACCCCCTCTCTATATTGAAGGTGTTGACTCCAATCAACCTCTCCCCTCTCATTCCACCTACCTACCTTGTGACCCCCCTCTTCACAGAGTCAAGGTCAACAAATTTGATGGATCAGATCCATAAGCCTGGGTTACTCAAATGGAACATTTTTTYTCCCTACATGGTATCATTGATGAGTTAACCAAGCTTCGTTATGTAATTCYCTATTTGGATCCAGAAATATGGAAATGGTGGCAATGGCGTCACAAKTCACATTAAGGGTATGTTTCTTGGTCACAATTTGTTGTTGAGTTGTATGAACTCTTTGACATGGACACCCACAATTTAGGATGTCTGACCAACCTAAAATAGTCTGGCACAGTAGAAGATTTTATTGTTTCCTTTGTTCACTTGTATTTTTGAACGGAGGGCATGGAGGACGCTTTCTTCAGGGAATGCTTTATAAATGGCCTCAAGGATGAAATTCGCACCCAGATCATCATGACTCCGCCCCCCTCCCACTTGGTTGGAATCCACTAACCATTCCAAGGAGGCACAAAAGGTTATTTTGGCTGAGAGCAGAAAACCCACTTTTGTTCCCCTCCCTAAACCCAACCCACCTGTCCCTCAGGTCTCTTTTCTCAAGTTCCAAAAATTAACACGGGAAGAAATAGATGAACGCCAACTCAAAGTTCTTTTCTATAATTGTGATGACAAATATTTTCCTGGGCACAAGTGTAAGGAAAAAAATATTTGTATGGCCATTTCGGAGGATGTTGCTGAAGAGAAAGTTGAAGTTCCCCATGTTGAAGAGACACCCCTTCCCGATGCTACTACTTTTCCTATTGACCCACCAGAAGTTAAACCATTTAATTACATGACCTCTCGAACTTCTCTGCTCCTCAAACCCTCAAGATCATTGGCTATATTAAGCATCCAAAATTCATTATCCTTGTTGATAGTGGAAGCACCCATAATTTTATTCACCGCCACATTTCCTAGGAAATCAATTGTTATATTTCTGTCATCAACAATTTTCAAATCATGATAGCTAATGGCATTTCCATGAAATGTGGTGGGCGTTGTGAAAATGTATGTCTTCAAATTGGGAAGTACCACCTAAAATATCATATGTTTTCCATCGATATAGGTGGTTGTGACATTGTGCTAGGTGCTTAATGGTTACGCACTTTGGGACCCATTCTCATGTATTTTGGTGCAGGAGAATCGCTCCCAAGCCAGCCATGCACCAGCTATCCATCCCACTCAACGAACGCATTCAATGAGGAGGAGAGGCACAACCCTCTCATATTAAAATTTTGAATTTGAATCAACCACATTTAATGGTTGTAAGGATGAATCTAGATCCGATCTGGACTAGACAACCATTCAATTGTAGAGTTAATGTAATTGAATGAGAGTTGGTGAGGATGGAGGGAAGATATCGAAGAGCCCCCTCATGTAAAGGATATTTTGATCTCTTTTGAGTTAGGAAGCAAGTAGCGTAGAGAAAGAGTTAGAGTAGCGGAGAGAAGGAGCCGAGACTCTGTCAAAGTCTGAGCTCAAGAACACTTTGTAAATGAGGCATTTTACATTAATACAAACAACAGGTTTTCCTGCATATCATTCTGTGTTGTGTGAATGCTTTTATGTGTTCTTTATATGATGTAGATGTATTATTAGGTATGCATTTGCAGGAGTTCTTTGATTTCAGGTTTGGGGTTCTTTGAGGCTTCATGCCAAGAGGGCATGACAGAACGTTGTGAGTTCTGAAAGCTAGTGCATAGATGCACTCCTAAATTCTACGGAATTTGGGTGAGGACGTGCCAGGAGGGCACACCAGAGGAATTCATTGGTTCAAGGAGAATCCTCAAGTTTGTTGAATACCTTGGAGGTGAGACTATGCATAGAAGGAACAGAAAGAAGACAAAACTACTTAGATTTTTGTAGAGCTCTGTCAAGAGGACATTGAGCACATGCACAGAGTGCAGAAGAGAACTCTTGTTTGAGTTCAGAGAAGGGGGAAAAATCACTGAGGATTCTGGGGAATCTCTACCAGGAGGGCATTGAGAAAGTGTACAGAGTGCACAGAAGGACTCTGTTGTGAGTTCAGAAAGAGGACCAACATAATCACTGAGGGATTCTGCAGAAGCTCTGCCAGGAGGGCATTTAGTGTGTGCATAGAAGGCACAAGGAGAGAACTCTTGTTTGAGTTTAGAGGAGAAGACCAGAAGCAATGTGGGTTTTGTAAAGATTTTCTAGGAGGGCATTGAGAAGGTGTCTGTGTGCACAGAAGGATCTCTTAGAGTTCCAGAGAAGAAGAAGTGTCTAGGAAAAGACTTTCTCAAGGTTGCTAAATACCCTAGAAGCTCAGCAAGGAGTGCTCGAGTAAGAGGTTGCCAAGAGGGCATTAGATTCTCCATCCGAGGGAGAGAAAATATTTAAGTCCCTTAAAGGTTCGAGTGAGGAAAAGCTTAGGATAGATATCACCTTCGTGTGTGCAGAGACCCTGTAGGAATCACAGAGGTGAAATAAACCTTTCAAGGTTTCAAAGGAAAACAAGCTCAGGAGGAGTAGTGATTTCACGCAAAGGGCCATGGCCAAAGAGGTTGCAAAGTCCGGGGAAAACCCTTTGGAGGGTTCAAGTTCGAGGAGCTCAGGAGGTTCATTATTTTCAAGAATGCAGACAGAAGCCGAGAATCCAGGCTACGTAACAGGAACAAAGGCCGGGGACTTTGAAACTTGGAAAATCTTTCAAGGCATGAGGAAGAAAGAGTAAGCTTAGGAGGGAGCACAGATGTCGTTGGATCAGGACGAGAACGAGATATGGATTGTTGAGTTTCACGTCCAGGAGCAGTAAAGGAGCGCACAAGGAAGTAGAAAAGATATGGGTCGCCAGATCTTGCACAGATAGCCGATAGCCATCGGATCTGTGAAGAGTTGCATGAGATTTAACTCTCGTATGCACAGAGGAGAAGGCCCGTCAAAGTCCCGAAATAGTGAAAACATTGGGGCCATCCATTATCGGAGGGGATGCGTGGCGGACATCCAGGAGCTGTCGGGGTTTTAGCATACTAGGGATCTCGTAGACGAGAGTGGAGCATAGGGTTGCAATGGGAATCACAAAGTTCTGAAACACGAAACCCCGAAGCGTTGAAGGGACGTGAAAGACCCATTTCGGCATTCCATGTACTAGGGATTCAAAGGGAAAGAGTTTGGAACTCTTTATTCACTAAGTCCCAAAAGAAGTGAGAGTTATCGGATGTTGGAGGATCACAGCCATTGATCCCAGCTTGGAGCGGAAGACTGGAATTTGAAAGCTTGGTACTTCTGTATTTCGGGTACCAGGAAGTACAAGGAGGAAGGATCAGGAAACATTGTATCACGGGATCGCGAAGCATGAAATATCGAAGGAGTTGAAGGGTTAGCGCCATGCACGGAGCAGGTTCATAGATTTCAACATTCCGGGGTTCGGGCTTTTAGCAAGTCTGAACACAAGGAGCTGGGACAATTCACTTTCAGAAATTGCGAAGTGTGACGTGCTGAAGAGAGAGACCCACGAAAGGAAGCCCACATTTTGGCATACCGGGATACGGGATTTCAAAATTTCTGAAGACAAGGAAACATGCTGGGGAGACGAAGCTTTAGAGGAGGAAGTGGTCGGATTTCAGCCGTCCCGATGACTAGGAGCTAGGACTCTCGGTATTGAAATCCTTGAAGAAGGTTGCGGTCATGGGGGGAAGAGTGGTCACATGGGCTGAGATATGGCCCAGGGGGATAATTGTCGTTGAGCGCCATTTCGACATTTTAGCATTTTGGTGATCAGGGGATCGAGGAGTCTAGAGGCTCTCGACCAAAGGACTCACGGAGTCCCAAAATCTGAAACTCCCTTTTTGGGAAAAGGACAAAGGTCATATTTGGTGGCCGAAAGGAGGGGAAGCTCGTCCCTGGTGTATGTTCGCACAGGTGGGGTTTCAGAAGGACATGTGGATCAAGTTCGTGAGGTCTCAAGGAAG
>JASDQU010014104.1:59414-71137 GCA_032191745.1 Picea mariana
AGAAGGCACAGAAAGAAGACATAACTACTTAGATTTATGTAGAGCTCTATCAGGAGGGCATTGAGCACATGCACAAAGTGCAGAAGAGAACTCTTGTTTGAGTTTAGAGAAGGGGACAGAATCAATAAGGATTTTGGGGAATCTCTACCAGGAGGGCATTGAGCAAGTGTATAGAGTGCATAGAAGGACTATGTTGCAAGTTCAGAAATAGGACCAACAGAATCATTGATGGATTCTGCGAAAGCTCTGCCAGGAGGGCATTGAGCGCATGCATAGAAGGCACAAGGAGAGAAATCTTGTTTGAGTTTAGAGCAGAAGACCAGAAGCACTGTGGGTTTTGTAAAGCTCTACCAGGAGGGCATTGAGAAGGTGCCTATGTGCACAGAAATATCTCTTAGTGTTTTGGAGAAGAAGAAGTGTCTAGGAAAAGACCTTCTCAGGGTTGTTGAATACCCTGCAAGCTCAGCAAGGAGTGCTCGAGTAAGAGGCTGCCAAGAGGGAATTAGATTCAAAATCTGAAGGAGAGAAAATATTTAAGTCCCTTAAATGTTCAAGTGAGGAAAATATCAGGACATATAGCACCTTCGTGTGTGCAGATACCTTGTAGGAATCACAGAGGTTGAAGAAACCTTTCAAGGTTTCATAGGAGAACAAGCTCAGGAGGAGTAGTGCTTTCATGCACAGGGCCATAGCCGAAGAGGTTGCAGAGATTGGGGAAAACCCTTTGGAGGGTTCGAGTTTGAGGACCTCAGGAGGGTCAGCATTTTCAAGAACGTAGACAGAAGCAGAGAATGCAGGCTTCGTAATAGGAACAAAGGCTGAGGCCTTTGAAACTTGAAAAATCTTCCAAGGCAGGAGGAAGAAAGCATAAGATCAGAAGGGTGCACAGCTGCCGTCGGATCAGGATGAGAACAAGATATGGATCGTTGAGTTTCATGTCCAGGAGCAACAAAGGAGTGCACAATGAAGCAGAAAATATCTGGGCTACCAGATCTTGCGTAGATAGTTGATAGCCATCGGATTTGTGAAGAGCTACACGAGATTTAACTCTCGTATGCACAGAGGAGAAGGCCCGTCAAAGTCCCGAAACAACGAAAGCATAAGGGACATCCATTATCAGAGGGGATGCATGGCAGACATCCGAGATCTATCGGGCTTTCGACATACTGGTGATCCCATAGACGAGGGAAGAGCACAGGGTTGCAACGAGAATCGTGAAGTTCTAAAATGCGAAACCCTGAAGTGTTAAAGGGACATGAAAGGCCCATTTAGGCATTCCGGGTATCAGGGATGCAAAGGGAAAGAGTTCAGAACTCTTGACTCGCTAAGTCCTGAAAGAAGTGAGAGTCGTTGGATGTGGGAGAATCACAGCCGTCGATCCTAGCTTGGAGCGGAAGACTAGCATTTCAAATCTTGGTACTTCCGTATTTAGGGTACTGAGAAGTCCAAGGAGAAAGGATTGGGAAACCTTGTATCATGGGATCACGAAGCCAAAAATCCCAAAGGCGTTGAAGGGTTAGCGCCATGCACGGAGTAGGCTCACAGACTTCGACATTTCGGGGTTTAGGCTTTTGGCAAGTCTGAACACAAGGAGCCAAGATAGTTCACTTTCGGAAATCACAAAGTTGCGAAGTGGGACATGCCGAAGAGAGAGACCCATGAAAGGAAGACAACATTTTGACATACCGGGATTCAGGATTTCAAAATTCCTGAAGACAAGGCAATGTGCTTGGGTGACAAAGATTTGGAGGAGGAAGTGGTTGGATTTCAACATTTTGGGGATCGATATTTCGTCTGTCCCAATGGCTGGGAGTCAAGACTCTTGGTATTGAAAACCCCGAAGCATGCTGCGGTCACGGGGGGAAGAGCGATCACATGGATCGAGATATGGCCCAGGGGGCTAATCGTCATTGAGTTCCATTTTGGCATTTCGACATTTTGGTTATCAGGGGATCGAGGAGTCCAGAGACTCTCGACCACAGGACTCGCAGAGTCCCTAAATACGAAACTCCCTTTTTGGGAAAAGGCCGAAGGTCATATTTGGTGGCCGAAAGGAGGGGAAGCTCATGCCTGGTGTATGTTCACACAGGTGGGGTTTCAGAAGGACCTGTGGATCGGGTTTGTGAGGTCTCAAGGAAGGTTGAAAGAACCATTTGGGTTTTGCAGATTCGATAGGAAGGAGCAATCCTGTGTGGACTCTGGCCCGAGGGTCAGGGGTCTGCAACATATTTTAAGGAATTAACCATGCAATTCCAATAGGAGGGACAACAATATCGCTTCCAAGGCATCAAAACAGGTTCCCCTAATATCATTAGTTCCCATCACATGGAAAATATTCTCAAAAGTATGGTGATCTTGGAAATCTTCTCTTAATGCTTTTTTAGCACAGAAACAAAATTCTAAAGAATCACAAGTAATCACTTACCCTCTTAAGGTCCGATAGACCAATTAGGTATTAGTGGATGTTAATCATCATCATCATCATTCTATTCAAGCATTTGAGACACCCTCTATGCATCCTGACCTCTAATCTCTCATCTCCAAACACCAAGTTGTTTTTTCCACTCCCCAACGACTTCCCCCTTCATGTGGTGTTCATTTTAATTTCATTCTATTCCACTTACCCCTGACAATATCCCTCCCAATGTTCACCCTTATCATCATCCATTTTCCCAGAAGAATGAAATTGAGAAAATCATGCAAGAATTGCTTGAAGTAGGTGTTATCCATCCTAGTACTAGCCCCTATTCTTATTATGTGTTCATGGTACTCAAGAAAGAAGGTACTCGGAATATGTGTCCATAATTTCACTCCCTCAATAAAATCATCATCAAAGATAAGTTTCCCATTCCTATCATTGATGACCTTTTAGATGAATTGAGCGGTGCCCAATACTTTAATAAATTTGATCTTCGATCTGGCTACCACTAGATCTGTATGAAAGAAGAAGACATTCCCAAGACTGAATTTCAAACTCATGAGGGTCACTATGAGTTCTTGGTCATGCCCTTTGGCATTTGTAATTCCCCATCAACCTTCCAAAGTCTCATGAATCATGTCTTCCGCCATTTTCTCCATCATTTTGTCTTAGTTTTATTTTGATAATCTCATCTATAGTAAAACTTGGAAAACCCATCTTTCCCATCTAGATCGATTTCTACATCTCCTCTCTCAGCACAAAATTTTCCTCAAACAATATAAATGTGCCTTTGGAGCCTCAAAAGTGGAGAACCTGGGTCATATTGTTGGAAACGATGGTGTAATATTCCATATATAAAAAGTATGCAGAACAAAAATAAAATGCTAGCAATGGCAGATAAACAACAATATAACCAGAACAACACCACAATAATACTGAAAAGATATCAGAATAACACCAAAAAGATAACTTTGATTCTGAGAGAAATGTTCACTTGCCTCTTTGAGGAGGCAACCTCCAGTTGAGTAGAGCTCTATTACAATAATATACAAGACAATGATTCTCATACCCTCGACTCCTATTGATACTAAATATGTCTATCAAAAGAACCATCTAGAGGAAGATCCTTCTAGAAGCGAAAGATTCTATTAGGTCTTCTTACATTTGACTTATTCTTCCTTATTGGTAGGCCTTATTAATATTGACCTTTATTACATCAGAATATATTATTCTACCTATGTGAGGGGTTAGGTCCCTAACATGTCCTCCTCCTCAAAAACAACCTTTTCCTCAAAGCTTGAGATGTGGAAATTGTTGCAGAATGGTAGTTGGTTCCCAAGTGGGATCTGCTGAGGTTGTATCTTTCCACTGGAATAACACTTCCTTGATGCTTTCCTGATGCAGGCGACGCTCACGCTGGTCCAAAAATGATTCTGGCTGTAGCCAAATGGATCCTTCTTCATCCAACTCGGGAAGGTTTGTTTGAGTTTTGCACTTAGTTCCAATCACCTTCTTTAAGCAGGAAACATGAAAAACAGGATGTAGCTTAGAATGACTGGGCAAAGCTAACAGATAGGCCACATGTCCCACATGCTTGAGAATGGTATAAGGACCATAAAATTTGGGCGCCATTTTTCGACAATGGTCAGCCTTGGGGGAATTTTTCTTGTAAGGTTTCATTCAAAGAAACACCTGATCCCCTTCTGCAAAGTGACGTTCAGAACGACCTTGATATGCTTGTTTCTTCATGCGATTGTGGTCCATGACCAAATTCTCTTTGAGGGAACAGAGAATAGGTGCCTCTTGAACTGTAAGCATTTGGTCCACCGCCTGGACCTTTGAGACACCTGGTAAATATGAGAGAACTGAAGGTGGATTTTGTCCATATACTGCTTCAAAAAGAGTCATCCAGGTAGCTGTATGGTATGGAGTGTTGTACCACCATTCAGCGAGTGGAAACCATTGATCCCACTGATTTTTCTTTTCTGATGCAAAACACCTCAAATATGTTTACAAACACTTGTTGACAACTTCAACTTGACCATCAGTATGGGGATGATAAGTTGTGATAAGATGCAATTGGGTGCCTTGTAGCTTGAACAATTATTGCCAAAAATTGATGGTGAAAGTGGAGTTGCGATCAGAAACAATAGAATGCGGTATGACATGAAGATTGAAGACCTGATCCATGAAATGTTGAGCCACACTGGATGTTGTAAATGGGTGTTGCGGAGCACAGAAATGAGCATACTTGGAAAGGTGATCAATGACCACCATGATGACTGATTTATTGCCCGATTTAGGTAAGCCTACAATAAAATCCATAGAGATATCCTACCAAATAACAGGTGGAATCGGCAGCGGTTTTCATGTGCCAGGATAGTTGACGGTTTCACCATTGTTTTGTTGACACACATCACATTCAACCACAAAATTACGAACATCATGTTTCATACCATCCCAGAAAAAAGAGAGTTTGACCCTGTCATAGGTTTTGGTAAACCTTGAGTGCCCAACTGTGGGTTTAGCATGAAGCTCAGAAGGTACCATGGATTTACGTTTTGATTGTTTACTTAAATATAAACAAACTTTGTATCGAAGCTCATCATGGAGCCAAGAGCACCATAGTGAAACTGGAGAATTGGACTGCAATTGGTGTATCAGATGCAAACTTTTGGGATCATGTAGCCATTCCTGGCAAATGGCTTGGAGCCAATCTGGTACAATGAAGGAGAGAGAAAAAGGGACCCTTCATCTTCATTTTTTTGAGAAAGTGCATCTGCAACCACATTGCCTTTTCCTTTCTTGTAAATGATCTCATAATCATATCCAAAGAGATTAGTCACCCATTTTTGTTGCTCTGGGGAGGAAATGCATTGTTCCAAAAACTACTTGAGGATTTGATGATTTGTCTTAATTTGGAAGCATTTCCCCAATAGATAAGGGTGCCAAAGATTAACAACATGCAGAATAGCCAACATTTCCTTTTTATAGATTGATTTTCCCAAATTTTGTTCAGACATTTGTTTTCTGGTAAAGGCCAAAGGCCGACCCTCTTGCATAAGGACAACACCAATTCCTTTTCCTAAAGCATCACATTCCAGCACAAAGGTCTTTGTGAAATCAGGAAGTGCCAGGACTAGAGTGGTGCACATGGCCATCTTCAAGGTTTGAAAATCCTGAGTAGCTACTAGAGTCCAGGTGAAAGAATTCTTTTTAAGGAGTGCAATGAGAGGGGACATAATCTTTCCATAGTTCTTAAAAAACTTGTGATAATAACCTGTTAAGCCTAGAAATCCACGCAAGATTTTGAGATTCTTTGGGTGATGCCAGTCTTTCATAGCTTCAATATTTTTAGGATCCACCCTAATGCCATGCTTGCCAATAAGATGACCCAAGTATTCAACTTCCGAGGAACCAGAAAAACATTTAGATTGTTTCAGGAAAAGTTGGTATTGAGAGAGTATATGGATAACTTGATCCACATGAGCAAGATGGTCTATTCAGGTTTTTCTATAGATGAGGATATCATAAAATAAAATTAAGACAAAATGACGAAGAAAAGGACGAAAGACATGATTCATGAGGCTTTGGAAAGTGGAGGGAGAATTACACAAGCCAAAGGGAATGACCAAAAACTCATAGTGGCCCTCATGAGTTCTAAATGAAGTCTTAGGAATTTTTTCCTCAATCATACACATTTGGTGGTAACCAGAATGAAGATCAAGTTTAGTAAATAACTGGGTGCCACTCAATTCATCCAAGAGGTCATCAATGACAGGAATGGGAAATTTGTCTTTAATGGTGAGTTTGTTGAGGGTGTGGAAATAGGGATACATACTCCAAGAAACTTGTTTCTTCATGACCATGACCACAGGAGAAGAGTAGGGGCTCGTACTAGGGCGGATAACACCTGTGTTAAGCAGTTCTTGAACCATTTTCTCAATTTCATTTTTTTTGGAAAAGGGGTGATGATAGGGATGGATATTGGGAGGAAGGCTTCCTGGGACAACGAGAATGGAATGATCATGAACACCATGGGAAGGAGGGAGTCCTTGGGGAGTGGAAAAAACCACTTGATGTTTAGAGAGGATGGATTGGAGGTCCTGCGACACAGAGGGTGTCTCAGTTGCTTGTATGAAATGGAGTTGGGAAATAACACCTGAATGACCTTTTCTGAGCAGATTTTCCATGCGATGGGAACTAATGATCTCAGGGGAACCGATGGTGATGCCTTGGAACTTATATTTCTAGCCCTCTTGGTCAAATTGCATGGTTAATTCCCTAAAATCCATGAGAATGGGACCCAAAGTCCTTAGTTATTCTGAACCCAACACAATGTCACAACCGCCCATGTCGATAGCAAACATATGAGATTTCAGGTGGTAGTCACCAATTTGGAGACACATTTTCACAATGCCTTCCACATTTCACGGACCCGCCGTTGGCAATCATGATTTGGAAATTATTGATTGCATGGATATAGAAATTAGTTTCTTGGGCAATGTGGCAATGAATACAATTATGGGTTCTTCCACTATCAACAAGAATGATGAACTTCCTATTCTTGATGTAGTCAATTATTTTGAGGGTTTGGGGAGCAGAGAAGCCAATGAGAGAATGTAAGGAAATGACTGGTTCTACTTCGGGAGGGTCTGAGGGAGGGGAAATGTTAGTGGGTTCAGGTGACTCAGACATAAGGGGAGATTCAACATCCTCTTCCGAAACATCCTCCGATATGGCCATAAAAATATTTTGTTCCTTACACTTTTGTCCCAAAAAATATTTTTCATCACAATTATAACAAAGGCCTTTGACTTGGCATTCAACCATTTCGGCCCTGGTCAATTTTTGGATCTTCAGTGTAGCATAAGGAGGAGTGGGATTTACTTGTTTAGTGAGAGGAATAAAGGAGGATTTCTAGTTTTGAGAAGAGACAAGTTGTTGTGCTTCCTTAGCTTTTTTAGTAGCCTCCACCCAAATCTGAGGTCGAGCCATGACGACATGGGCACGAATCTCATCCTTGAGGCCACTAATAAGAAATTCTCAAAAAAAAGCATCAGACATGCCCTCTGTTCGAAAATCCAGTCGCTCAAAAGTAGATATAAAGTCTTCCATTGTGCCAGATTGTTTCAACTTTTTCAATCGGCCTGAATGGTTGGTGTCAGTGTCAAAGCATTCATAAAGCTCTGCCACAAAGCGTGTCCAAAAAACATACCCTTGATAGGCAGTTTTTCTCCATTGCCACCATTGCCAACATTATTTATCTAGATGGAGAACACCATACCGGAGTTTGGCCAAGTCATCTGTAATGCCATACAAAGAGAAATAATGTTCCATTTCAATTACCCAACCAGTGGGATCCGAGCCATCAAATTTGATCACATCCACCTGCGGAAGGCGTAGGTCACGCTAAAAGTGATGGGGCTGAAAATTATGGGAATGAGAGGAAGTTTTAGCTTTGTTATGAAAAGGGGGATCTGCAGAGATATGCATCTTGGTGCAGATCATTAAAGCGACAAATTCAAGCTGGGTAGTCATGTCTTGTTTTTATTAAGGCAACGATGAAGGAATGGATATTTTTATTGATGGTGGAAATATTGGCACTGAGTTGTCTCACTTCTTGTTGGGTATTTTTGAAATTAGATTGCAAGGTATTGAAGTGAGATTCCAAGTCTTGGCTATGGGTATGGACCATGATGACGAGGGAACCGAAAAGGGGTGGGTGGGGTAAAAAATTTTGCTAAAAAATGATAGGTATGAATTTGATAAAGACAAAGAGATAAATCCAACAGACTAGGTCTCAAATAATGGTGCAAAAACTTCTAGACTCTGGTCTGAAGAGTTATACTTCGATCTGAAGAATATTGCAATGATGAAATGCCCAAATTCTTAACCAGGAAGAAATGTGTATTGATTTGGAAACTCGAACACAGTTGCACGACAATAGATCTTGTCTTTTTTATTTTTTTGTTTCCGTCCCCAAGGGTTAGGTATTAAATGGTTCTACAAACAAGGGTTTTCCCTGTGCTATAGCTCTCTGATATACGTGTGGGGTCCAACAATAGTACTCAGCCCAATATCTCAGGGGAACCAACTAAGGAGGCTAGACCATGGCCTTATTCGTACTACCCGACTACCTAGGTACTAGAGAGTATCTTCCTTAGTGTTGTTCTCGGTGGCACTATAGCATTCAGGAGGTCGATTGAGTTATCTAAAGAGGGCTTTAGGAAATCTAGGCCGATTCGTATACAAGTGTTGTTTGATGTGCTACCACTCGAAGGGGTACCAATAGGGGTTACAAGGGTGGCAAACAGATGTGATATTAAGTACCACTTGTATTTCCTACGTGTATGGATCCCTCAACCATGGGTTTATGAACATAACGACAAATATCTGTAGCTTACAGACGTCGAAATACGTCTCTACCCTAAAAAAAAAATAACCCACAATGTTTTGCCAAGGAAAGTTCTCTTATGCCACTTGTAATATTCCAGATATAAAAAGTATGTAGAACATAAATAAAATGCTAGCAATGGCACATAAACAACAATATGACCAGAACAACACCACAATAATACTGAAAAGATATCAGAATAACACCAAAAAGAACACTTTGATTCTGAGAGAAATGTTCACTTGCCTCTTCAAGGGGGAAACCTCTAGTTGAGCAGAGCTATATTACAATAATATCCAAGAAAAAAATTCTCATACCCTCGACTCCTATTTATACTAAATATTTCTATCAAAAGAACCATCTAGAGGAAGATCCTTCTAGAAACGGAAGCTTCTATTAGGTGTTCTTACATTCGCCTTATTCTTCCTTATTGTTAGGCCTTATTAATATTGACCTTTATTACATCAAGATATATTAGTGTACCTATGTGAGGGGTTAGGTCCTTAACAGATGGTGTAAGGGTGGATCTTAAGAAAATTGAATCTATGCAGGATTGGCCTTGCCCTAAAACTCTTAAGAGCTTGCATGGATTTATGGGTTTAACATGTTATTATCACAAGTTTGTTAAGGATTATGGAAAAATTGTAGGACCTCTCACGAATATCCTTTAAAAGAATTCTTTCAACTGGACTCTAGCAGTTGATCAATCCTTCCATGCCTTGAAAGAGGTGTTGAAACACACATTGACATTGAGAGTGGGGGGTGAATTAGTGTCTAGAACTTTTGGCTATTTTTCACACTTTCATAGATTAACTGAATAAGATATATGTGGTTCAATTAATTATTCATAAACATGTATAATAAAAACTGTATCAAGTAGATAAAATATCATTATTTTATTTATTTAACTTGAATGAATACAAATAAAATCAATGATTTAATATCTTCAACTTCAACTTAATATGGGATATGCCACTCTCTGATACAAGACTCAGCTTATAGTTCTCATATCCAACTGAGAAATAAGGAATCCAACCCTCATAACAAGACCCAACTTCTTGATCTCAGATCCAACTGAGATGTGAGAAATCCAACTCTCATAACAAGAATCAACTTGTAAACAGGAACCAACCTGATAGAATGAACTTTCATTCAATCCATTATATATATATATATATCCACAAAGACACCCTTCTTCCCTTTGTATTCCTTTTCTTATATAGTCCTCCAAGGGGTGCCACTTTGAAACAATGTGTCTTTTTGGAATGTGTTAGCACCAAAAGTCATCCCTAGATTGCAGCAGAGGTAAGCTTGATACCCATAAGTTTCTATGTCACAATGAATAAATATAAAGGCGATCTAATGGATGCAGACTCAGGATGGTATCGTTTTAACTCAGAAAACTAGGCCAGAAATGCACAGGGAAGTGAGGGCCACAACTAACTTCGGTCAGGAAAATGAGTTTAAATGTGAGTAGAGGGAAGACTTAATGAGAAAGGTGAACGAGATTGCTATGGGTATCAGGCTTGCCAACAGCTCGGAGAAGAAAATATTATACTCAAGATCACTCTTGAGCTCAAGATTCATATGCTCCAATATGTCCAAACGGCACAGCTACAACAACAGAATGATCAAACCTTCATCATCCTGCAACAGAACGACTCAATTAAATATTCCATGCCCGAGCCATCTATTGTAAGAGGGAAAAGACAACACAGGGAACTAAGTAAAACTGATCACGATGCATCTATAATCAACCCTACATTATAACAACATAACAATCCTTGGTTGGATCATCCATACCCGAGTGTTTCAACACAGCTGAACAAAGAGATGGAAATAAGCTGACTTCTATTAATCTAACAGTCTCAAATCAAAATACACAACCAGAGCTTCATCAAAAACTTTACAATCAAGAGCTTAGCTCAGCCATCGACCATAACAAAATATCAAAACTGAGTATTTATACGCAAAAACAACTTGCCCCCTTCAGAAGCACACTCTAGCTATCGCATTCAAGGATTTTCGTCTGCATTTTCTCCTGTTAGGGTGCACTTGCAATCTTCTGTCAGATGCAAGATCAGATCGGTATGGGCTTCACAAGAAAATCCATGATAGGGAACTTTCGGATGACAATCTTCCCTCCACGACCAGACTTTCATGGCTTTCCATTTATGTGGTCAAACGAGGTTTCAACCACCTTCCCCATTTTCATTAAATACTTTTATTGGGATCAAGACGAAGACTGACACCCATGAATGTTCTAGGTGAGCTCACAATTCCTTCGAGTCAATTCTAGCGCCTCGAGGCCACGCAGATCCTTCTTTGTGACTGACTTGGGTGCTTTGATATTTTGCACAACTCCTTTTCTTTTCCCCACGTAGCCTCAGGCTATGACCTCATGCCAATCCCATCTAAAATCTCAGGATTTTGCATTTCAGGAGTTTTCACTCCCCTTGATTTCAAATATCCCAATGCTTTCTCCCGCGAAATGGTCCATTCAAATCAACGGTTGGGTTTGCTTGAAATCCGATGACCAAGATCATCTCCTCGAACAACCTTAGTCACCCTCTTCTCGACAAGAGCTTTCCTTTTCTTTGTGGCCCCACCTTTCATATGACTGTAGGTTGTGATCGTGGGCCCAACCCTCAGGTGCGCCGTGATTTTGTGTTTCGTGAGATCATGTTTTGTTCTACACTTAAACCTCCAAGTCACAAAATTGTGATTCTTGGATCAGGTGACAGGCATCTCCTTTGATCAAACGACTCAGATGACATTGACACTTCAGGAACTCCCACTTCACGAATCTTCAAAACTCTTCCCTCTTACTTTCCTGACTTGCAAAATCGCAAAAAGATGATCCAACGGTCTAGATCTCTCCTTTGATCAACGACTACAATCTTTTCA
>JASDQU010014104.1:71878-91585 GCA_032191745.1 Picea mariana
TTTACCTAAAAATGAAAACAAACACATGGGCTCCATAAAAGAGCTTATTTATGTACAATCCTAGGCTAATTGATTTTTACAAAATGCTAGGTGAAAGAAAACTTCCACCATAGCAAGCCATATTGCTCGGTAATATAATTACTCTCTTCACTACAAATGATCCACAAAAGGTAAGGGAAGTATGAAAGCGGAATGAGAACATGATTTGGAACACCAACCATACCCCTAAGTGATGATAATATGAATAGTCTTGTAGGCTCTACTGCTTTTGTAAAACGTATCTCCATATAAAACCCCATGAGGTCACACAATTTATAATTAGGAAAGCTCAAATAGAAAGAAATTACCTCCTACGCTTCATGGTTTCTGATCGGTCGTTCGATGTTCTTAGACTGTACAGGTGGGTAGAGGACTGATGTGGGTTGGCTGATCCCAAGTGATACTTTCTCATTGCAGGTTCAAGATAGGAGATAAACTGCACCTTTAACTCCTCCATTTCTCCCTTGTCTACTCGGATAACATCTGCTAGCTAAGAGCAAGAAGTCTCTTCATGTATATCCGTGGATGGCTCTTTCTCTCTATCATGCTGCTCTTGGTAGGAGCTTTCGCTTTCATAAGAATATTGGTAGACTATGATTTCTGCTTCTGAATACTCTTTAGGGGTAGGTGAGCGCAAAACTTCTCTATCTTGCAAAGAGAAAAGAGCGATATCTTGGTTCTTTTCTTCAGCCATTTCTTCTTTTAAATCTGAGACAGTGGGTGTAATAGGGTGAAAAATAATGCATCCATATTTATTCCATCATTAGCGCTATCATCAATCACATCTGGAAGGACTTCTTCTTTGGAAGTAGAGAGATAAAACTTTTCATCTGTATTTGCAATATACTCAGTTTCGTCCTTGCTTTCTCTCTCAATCATTTATTTACCAGACTCATCACACGAGGACCACTCTATCATCTACATAATGTGGAGTGCAAACCTCTTCCAAAAGTCATAAAAAATAAGATGAGTTGGGTAAATCTTCCCGTAATACGAATTAAAAGCATTGTGAAAATCTTTCAAAGAATGGATACTAGAAGCAGAGAGAAATAAACACCATCCCACAGAATATTCTTCTAGAGAAAAACAAAACATCTTGATCCAGACGTCCTCGTGAAAGAAGCCATGTTCAAGCATGTATGCATGAAATTTTATTAAGTGCTCACCGGGATGGTCATGCTTGCTTCCTATGAATCTCGAAAGATAATCATCCCATTTGTTTATAGCTGGCACTAGATGTGGATAACCATATATGGCTGAGAAATTGAAAGGGGCAAACTTCTAAACCAAGATAGCTAAGAGATGTGGCTCCTCCTTTTCTCCTTCATGGCTTTCCCCAGAATTAGTTTCAAAATCACTATAATCAGGAACCATGGAAGAACTATGCTTTTCATCGTCCTCATTGGGATATCCATCAAAATCTATTTGTTCTTGGTTGGTATCCGACATCACTTCTTCATCATCATAAGGGCTGCCCAAAACCTATGTTTCAAGGACTGGAATATCCTCTTCATCTTCTTCATAAGAGCAGTGAGAAAAATCTTCCTCCAATCCCTCCATCCTTGCAGAAAGAGATTTTACCATCTCCATCAACTCCTTTGAGGTATATCCTTCATTATCACAACTTTCATCCTCATAGATTTCATCCTCACAGCWTTCATTTGAAACARTCATACCTTGAACACATCCTTTATATTATTCACAACAATTATGACAAATTAACTTGGAAGAATAAAACTATTGACAGTGTTTATTGAAAGCTGCATGAAACTCTCTCAGGGAGGGGATGCTAGCAGGAGGCAAGTATCGATACCACTCATGAGCATTCCTGTCTAATGAGAACATGAAAATCTTCATTAATACATCTTCATGATGTATCTCCCATTGATGCATGAGTTCATGAATCTCACGAAGATGCTCGGCAATATTGACATCTCTGTGTGTTCTAAATATGGGAAAATAATCACCCCATTCATCCACAGTAGGGAAAAAATTAGGAAAACTAGGAACAATAGAAAAATTAAAGGGAGAAAACCTTCGAGCTAGGATTTTGTCCATTTCGAACCAGCGGAGTCACCAATCGATCCTTTAACCATGGAGTCTCCAGGTGAATGATATGAAAAATGAGTGTGTCTGGTCTTTGTCCACCATCAAAGACCAACTCTGATTGTTGTGTTCTCCCAGGGGCTACCAGGTGTATCCAGAAGCAATCACACTGAAACAACAAAGCCGAGACAGTGGAGTCACCACAATGGAGTCATTAGGTGCAAGTTGAAATCTTCAAAAGGTTCTGAGTTTTGATGCACCTTCAGAATCAGAAGTTCGTTGTCATTCTACCCAGGGAGAATCTTCAATTCATCCCAACAATGACACCAGAAATGTTAGCACCAGAAGTCACCCCTAGATTGCAACATAGGTAAGCCTGATACCCATCAGTTTGTATGTCACAATGAATAAATTTAAAGGCAGTCTAATGGACGCAAACTCAGGATGGTATCGTTTTAACTCAAAAAAATAGGCCAGAAATTCATAGGGAAGTGAGGGCCACTACTAAATTCAATCAGGAAAATGAGTTTAAATGTGAGCAGAGGGGAGACTTAATGAGAAAGGTGAATGAGACTTCTATGGGCATCAAGCCTTCCAATAGCTTAGAGAAGAAAAGCTCAGACTCAATATCAGCCTTGAGCTCAAGCTTCAGACACTGCAATATATCCAAATGACATAGCTGCAACAACAGAATGATCAAACCTCCATCATCCTGCAACTACAATGACTCGACTAAATCTTCCATTCCCGAGCCATCTAGTGTAAGAGGGAAAAGACAACACAAGGAACTGAGTAAAACCGATCACGATGTAGCTATAATCAAACCTACATTATAACAACATAACAATCCTCGATTAGATCATCCATACCTGAGTGTTTCAACACAACTGAACAAAGATATGGAAAGAAGGTGACTTCTATTAATATAACGGTCTCAAATCAAAATAGACCACCAGAGATTCATCAAAAACTTTACAATTGATAGCTTAGTTCAACCATCGACCATAACAAAATATCAAAACTGAGTATTTATACTCAAAAACAACTTTCTCCCTTCAAAAGCACACTCTAGCTATCACATTCAAGGCCTGTCGTCTGCGTTTTCTCCTGTCAGGGTGCACTTGCATTCTTTTGTCAGACGCAAGATTAGATTGGTATGGGCTTCACAAGAAAATCCATGACAGGGAACTTTCGGCTGACAGTCTTCCCTCCACGGCTAAACTTTCCATGCTTTCCATTTATGTGGCGAAATGAGGTTTCAACCACCTTCCCCATTTTCATTAACTACTTTTATTGGGATTAGGATGAAGCCTGACACCCATGAATGTTTGAGGTGAGATCACGACTCCTTCAAGTCAATTCTAGCACCTCGAGGCCATGCAGATCCTTCTCTGTGACCAACTCGAGCGTTTTGATATTTTGTGCAACTCCTTATCTTTTCCCCACATGACCTCGAGCTATGATCTCGTGCCAATCCCATCTAAAATCTCAGGATTTCGCATTTCAAGAGTTTTCACTCCCCTTGATTTCAAATATCTTGATGTTTGTTCCCACGAAATGGTCCATTCGGATCAACCATTGGATTTGCCTCAAATCTGATGTCCAAGATCATCTCCTCGAACAACCTCAACCGCCCACTGCTCAATGGGCTCTTTCCTTTTCTTTGTGGCCCCACTTTTCATATGACCGTGGGTTGTGATCATGGGCCCAACTCTCAGGCGCCTCGTGATTTTGCGTTTTGCGAGCTCATGTTGTGTTCTACACTTAAACCTCTGAGTCGCGAAATCGCGATGCTTGGACCAAGTGACACGCGTCCCCTTTGATTGAATGACCTAGACAACATCGACACTTCAAGACATCGTGCTCCGTGAATCTTCAAAACTCTTCCCTCTTACTTTCCCGACTCGCGAAATCATGAAAATATGATCCAAAGGTCTAGATCTCTCCTTTGATCAACGTCTGCAATATTTTCACGATTTGGCATTTCGCGAGTTCTAAAGACTCTACTCTTTGACTGCTCTGACTCGTGAAATTATGAAAAGCTGATCCAACAGTACAGATATCTCCTTTGATCAACGACTGCGATCTTTTCATTATTTCGCATTTCGTGAGTTCTAAAGACTCTTCTCTTTAACTACTCTGACTCGTGAAATCACGATTTATGATTAATCATGCACCATGTGTCCTTTAGAAATGAAAGGCCTCAATATTTTCGTGACTTCGGACCCCTCCTTGATGTTAAACTTGATGCAACTGCAGGATCCTGATTACCCGATCATCATCGATCTGATCTGCTTGATGGATCTTCGATGTTGGAAATCAATCTCGCTCACTCGCTTGATTTGAGTCCACATCAAACTGCTTCAAGTGTTGTTCTTGGTGGTCATGACTGCGACCTGTGAACAATTACTCGAATGATTAGATGAGGGCTCAAGAAAACAAAAGGATCAATGGCAGAGGCAAAAAGAGGGGTGATCGACCTTAGGGGAAAACATGAAGGCTAAGGGCCGATATTCTTCAGGCAAGCAGTTAAGGAAAAACAAGTATGTCAAATGGTTGAAGTCAAACAACTGAAAACTAAGAGTCGAAAGGAAAACTTATGATCGAGTTTGCAAAAGGAGGGAAACAGGAAAAATTATAGACCTAGGTAGAAAACACAGACTCACAAGACCCTGACAAGTTTATGTGCTAACAGAATGAAACGTTTCTCCCCTTCATTTAATTAACACAAATGGTGACTTTTAATAATTGATTTTCGTACACCAAATCAGAAAACTATTTTTGTATAAATATTCTGGAGCTGGAAATGAATTTTAAAATTCCACGACATGGGTTTTGTGAAGAACACTCCCAATTAGTTGACATACTAGTGGTTTCCCCAGAAAATGTGAGAGGTGGCAGGTATGGGTGGTTATTTGAAGGAAACTTGCCTAGATTTGCCTTTCATCATCGTATGCCAGATCGACTTCACTACATTTTTCTTTTTCGTGAATGTCTAAATCAGCCTCTGTATATATCCTTTGTTGGTGACTATTTAAAATCAACTTGTAAAAGTTTTACTTGATGGTGGATATTAAAATCATTTCCCTCTCAGTTGTTAGTTACTAAAGATTTGACTTGGTCTCACCCTTTTTTATATTGTCTTCCTCATTCGATCGACAAACATTTTTTCAGTCGACTCAACTAGAAAAAATTTCGAGTTGAGTATTTCAATTCTAGTCAACCCAACTTGCTTCAGCCTCAACCTGAATTTGATTTGACTTCATCCTTTAGGTTACTTCTTTCTTGGATCGAATCGACATGGAAGAAAACTAACTTGAGAAATTCAACTTTAGTTGTCTCGACTTGTATTTCCCGACTCAATTTTCTTTCGAATTTGATCTTCAGGGTAATTTACTTCACTTCTACTCGAACCGATCTGAATTAGGAGAAAAACTGACTTGAGTAATTTGAATTTGGTCATCCCGACTTGCTTTGGCCGACTTGTATTCCCCAACTCAATTTTCTTTGACTTCGACCTTCGAGGTGATTTACTTCACTTCTACTTGGACCGAATCAATTTAGAAGAAAACCGACTTGTGTAATTCGTCTTTGGTCATCCCGACTTGTATTTCCTGATTCAATTTTCCTTCGACTTCAACCTTTGGGGTACTTTACTTCACTTCTACTCGGACCTATCTTTGACTTCTTCTACTTATCCGGCTTTGACCTTCGACTTCTTCGACCTCTTCGATTTAGACTTTCGATCTCTTTGAATTCAAACTTTGACTTTTTCAATTTTGACTTGTTCAACTTCTTGCTGAGATGTTTATACTAGACTTCTTGATATCTACTGCATTTTGTTTGAATTCGACCTTCAAATTTTTCAATTTCAACTTATTCAACTTCTTGTTGATATGTTTATACTAGACTTCTCGATATCTACTGTATTTTATTGAAACACTCGACTTTGATCCTTTCTCCTTGCATTTACTTAGTCGACTTGACCCATTTAATTGTTTTGACTCGATTTAAGGTTTGACTGGTCGATAAAATTGTTTCCGACTCGACTTAAGGCTTGACTGGTCAAAATTTTTCTTGTTGAGACTTTTATACCAAACTTCTTGACTCTATGACTTGTATGGATCCATATTGGATTCTCCATTTACCCTTTTTGTCTAGACAATTTCTTCTTTTGTGCATGGCTGTTAATAACACATTCCACCATTGTCTATATTTCCACTAGGATGAGTGTTGGGCTCAAAAGATGTGCTAAAATATAAACTCTATGCATCATCCAAAGTTAGGCGTTGGCACAAAAGTTTTACTTGTTGCCTATGTAGGTTCTTACCATCCGTTTTCAATACCTGTCCTCCAGAGATTCAACCCCTACAAAGGAAAAACAATCGTAACAAAAGGAACGACAATTGGTCCATTGAAAGGAACAACAATCATGACAAGGGAACGACAGTCATTATATTGGCCTAAACTAATGTTGTATTAATTGAGTTGTAGTACTTTCCCAACTATCTAATTTGTCAACCCAAGGTTCATAAAATGACCAAGCACATGCAAATTATATGCAAGATTGAAGTAGGACTAATCTAATATAATGTTTAATCTACGACGAAAATTGAATCATTAATCTAACACACGACTAAAATGGAATCATTAATCTAACACACGACTGAAATAGAATCATTAATCTAGGAATGGGAAATTGCGTAAATGGAATTAATCTAGAAATGGAGAACTACATGAAGGAAAAGAAGATACAACAAGTGAAGAGTTGAATGAAACAACAACATATGTGAGATCCCACCAATGAAGCAATCTTATATTCAATAATCAAATCAATCTTCATAACAGAATAATGAAAGAATGAAAACCAAAACCATGAATCAAATCTAAGAATCCCTTTCTCTTCCGAATCCTAATGGCTACTCTGATTCTAATTACATAATCTAATTCTAATTCCTCTTCTACTTGAATCCTCATGAAGAGAGAGCACTCTCTTTTATACATGAGAGCCTTGAAGATAAGATAACCATCTCATTATTACAAATTCACTTTTCTCTCAACCTATTTCCTATTATTACAAAATATAATCCCTTCAAATCCTCACACATATCTCTCATATATCTTGGATAAGATATTCCAACCAAATCTCCATGATCTTCTCCTTGGAATGGGCTTGAATTATCTCCTCAAATATTGAAATCGTGGAGGAAGTATTCGAGAAGTCCTTTGAATTAATCCTTCACATATTCCTACACATTACAAAGCTCACACATATTTGAGATATATATGNTGTTGATTTTCTAACATTTAATCACAAATTCCTTTTAAATACTAAAATGAATAAAGTGGAGAACAATAAGGTGAAACCCAAGTATATTTATGGAAATGATATCGTGAAAGGTTAGTGGGGCGATGAAATGTGAAGAAGGATGAAGGGAAAGGTGGATGAGAATAGGACATTTCTGAGCCCCAACACTCATGATACCAAATTTATCCATTTTAAGACCATGACCTGATAATACACATATGCCATCTGTATCATTGTGCAAATTTTGATTTGTCTGTATATTTTCTAATGAACTTTGAGAATAAGATGTTGCTAAATCAAACAATGAAAATGACTGTCTAACCATGTCTATATCATAAATGCTTTCAAGTCCATAATTGGCACATGAAACATGATATTGACAACACAAGTCATCCAACAGATCAGCTATTGGATCCTGAAGAGACTGACATGACTGTTGCATTGATTCCAATGAAATTTCCTGACTTTGTATGTATTTATCCTTCAACATCTTCTCAAAAGTCTTCTTCAAAATTTGAAATGAATTAAAGAATAATGGTGCAGAGTTACATTCCACTGATTCAAATTTTGTTTTGGGCTCTGAACTTTCATCTGGAATTTTAAAGTCAAGGGAACTTAGTGGTTGTAATCCTGGATCTAAAACAACTTCCATGTCATCAATGACATCCTTAATTGATTCATTAGAAGATTCTACATCTTCACTATTTACAACTTGTTTATAATTTTCTCTCAGAAATTGAAATGAAGAGAAACATAAGGGTAAAGTATTTCCACTTACTTTGAAATTTTTTGCATTTTTCTCATTACTGTCATAATTGTTATACACAGGCTGACTGTCATGTTTGAATTTCAACTGATATTCTTCCTCCCAACAATATGCTGTTAATTGCTTTGGAAAATCCATCTTTATGTAATCCTCATCGTATTGATTGTGCTTAGGTAGATCATTCATGAATGAAATGTCATCAAACATACACATCATATCAGTTGATGGCTCTTCTACAAGTTAAGTTGGAGTTTCCTCTTTGACTACGTTGTGAATTGAATACATGAAGCAATAATTTTCCAATCCATGATACCAAGGATGAGATGCAAAGTGTTTGGGAACAATGACCCTTTATTTCTCTGTAACCAATGAAACATGATTCCCTTGAACAACAAGTTCATTTCCCATGATGACTTTCTGCATCGTTTCTTTCATTGTGTTGGCCAAAATGTCCAATTTATCTTATGAAGATTTCAACTTATCATTTTCTATTTTCTTCCTCTCTTCTGCTAGATCTTTGACATTTTGATCAACAAATTTGCTTCCACACTAATTTCACTATCTTTCATCTCCTTGAGTGTAGTAGTGTTCCTTTCTCTTAGTTTAAATTCCATCTCTGGATCAAAGGCATATGGGTAGTGTAAAATAGCTAAACCAGGGGGAGGCTTTATCTAAGTAGGCATTGAATTGTAAACTTGGTTGAATTTGGCTGAAAAGTGTTTCATTGTTTCTCCTAGTTGTCATTTCAAATGATCATACTCTTCTAGAATGAGGAAAATATTTCTCTTGATATCCCATTTATCAAGGAATATTTTTACAAACTGTCGAAGATTGGGAATGCTTGCAGTTGACAAACTTTTGAACCATCCCTTAGCTCTATCTTGCAAAGATAAAGCAAAAATCCTAATGCAGACATCATCTTCCTCAACCTCGAAAAGTTCAAGATAATTTTCAAAACCCTGTATGTGTTTTTCAGATGTGATATTACCATGTTCTCCATCAAACTTGGGAATATGTTTGTAATAATTGGTAGGGGAATCATGGAGTATAGGAGGTAATACAAGAGGCTTGCATCTATCTGGAATATATAGAGGTGTAGGAGTATGTACAGATATTGTAAAACTTGACTTGATCTCTTGAGACTCCTCAGGTTGAATTTGGTCAACATGAGTTTCAACAATATGATCTTGGACAGGTTCACAAAAAGGGAAAAAATAAATAAAAATAAAACCAATTATGTCTTGGGTACAATTCCAACTTGCATACCTGATCTTTTTAGATTGTCTTGTCATGTTTCAGGTTCTTCCTCAAGTGGATTCTTTGAAACTGATTGGAGTTGATTGGAGTCACCAGGTGGATGATTCATCCTTCTTGTGTCTAATCAATGTCCACCATCAGTAATCAGATCTGGAACTTCATACACTTTTTTGAGGGACATTCCCCAGTATGATCGCCATTATGTTAGCACTCTATAATTTCCCAGACTGAGGAAGAAATTGATAGAGGTAACCACAAAACCACTTGGAGTCAAGGATCTATCCCTCCGAGACTCAGAGAGGGATATATTGGTATGATTTAGATTTGTTTGGATTGTATATTAGGCTAGTTATGAGAGTATAGGGTTTGCTTTTGAATTTTTGGTTGGGACAACAAAAGAGGGCATTGGGGAAAGTGGAGTTAACAAGGTTTAAGGTGATCAAATGAAGGAATAATTGAGATAATATGTAACAAGGAAAGGTATTCATGTTATTGGATCCTTGTATTTTGTGATATGGAAAAAGAGGAACATATTAGGGTTCACTTCAAATGTAGAGAATTTCTATCTGAATTCTACATTCAAACTTCAGAAGAAAACATGAATATTGTTTTAAGCCATAAAAGGGTGTTTGAAACAAATCTTGAACTTAATCTTCCTATAAAGAATAAAATAAAGAGACAAAATGTGAAAACAAAGAAAAACAGATTACATCAAGAAACACTTCACCACATAACTATGACACAGGAATCCTGAAAAACACAATGTCTTGTATTCATAAAAAAGAATCACTTGAAACCCCCTGACAATATTTACAATGGATGGTAATATTTCAACACCATTTTTCCTTTCAAGTCCAAACCTTATGACATATTGCGTTCTATATTTTATAATATCTCATTACATTTAGATTCTACATAGTAGGGGATCAAATCTCTTCTTTAACTATTTTTAGATATTTTTGGAAAATACCTAATTAATGATCTATCAAAAATAGATATCTGATCTCATTCAAAAATCATACAATACAGCTTGATTTTATAACAATATATTTTATTTTTACCACTGAAAGGGTAAAAATCGAAATAACTGCCTGCTGACAAATATCCTAAAACTAGGGAAAATACAACAAAATCCCAAGAAATAGGTTATGCTTTGACTTTCTTTAATAAACCATAACTAATCCAATATTAACCTGACACCAACATCTTGAGGATGTGTTATAGCTGGAAAATAATTCTAGAAGCCTTCGAGTACATTAAGGAATCCATTTTCCTTGATCTGAGGATACTTTTGTGCTTTCTGTTCATAACAAAACTTTCAGTAGCTAACGAGGTCAAAACAGAGTATGATTAGCTACTGATTTTCTAGCAATGATTTTCGGTAGCTAATTATGGACTTTGAAACTGATTTTAGCTGGAAAAACCTATAACTGCTCCCGAACTGGTAAAAAATGGTTGAGTTCGATCATTAACCCTGCTTCATCTATTATAATCACCTCATTTCAAATCAAGGGCAACTTCAGCTACAGAATCAAGACTGAGGTGAGATTTAGGTTTTATCTTTTTGTGAGCAACCTTTAACCTCAAAAATTTATTCATGTTCTACAGTTTTCTATTCTGTTTGAAGAGCTTCTTATTCTTGTGCTTTATAGTGTCATATTTAATGGCCACTTGATCCAATGTAGAACCAACTTTGAGAGATGAATTTCTAAGAGTCTCGTTCTTTGTTTTGAGATGTCTTTCTAATACCTTTAACTCAACATGTTCTTCTTTCAGTTTCTGAATCTTAGGTTTTTTACTAACCTTTTTCTTTGATGATGTTTTAGGTATTCCCTTTTCTGGAGTTTCCATTTCTGCAGCTAATGGCTCTGAATCTGAATCTGAATATGGAAGATTTAGGATATTTCTAATTGTGGTCTTTCTTTGATCCTCTACATCTTCCCCAAATTCTAGCTTCCTTTTATTTTCTTTGATTTTGATGGGTAAGCTTGTGTTGCATTTTCTACAGTTGATAGTGGTCTCCTCTTTATTTTACTAGTTTTTGGAGAAGTTAATTTCTGTGAGGAAGTTCCTCCTTTCTATGGTTGAATTTATTGTCCAAAATCTTCCCAAAACAGAAGATAATCCCAAATCTTATTCCTTCTACTAATCTCCTCTAACACTATTGGTTTGATCAGGCCGTGATGAAATAAATTGTTTCTAGTCTTCTGAGGTTTGGCCTGAACTTTGGAAGCCATATTGGTAAAACTCTTAAGAAGATAAAAGAGAATATTCAGAGGTTTCTTACCAATGAAATGAAGGAGAAATATGAAATGGTAAAGAATGGTCCTCCCATATCTCCCCTCACAAGTGATGTAAACCTGAATAATTTTTAACAATATTTGCCATTTCTCCTCCAAGTAGCTTCTGGGAATTCCCTTTTGTCATTTCATAGTTTGATGCTCCTTTTTGAGAAATGGTCTGAAATCAATTTCCTTGAATGAGGTGGTCTTAAACCACTTTTCACCTTCACCAATAATCTATGTAGTTGCTTCTATACTGGATTCATTTATTTGCATCAAAACAGACCCAAGTTGAACTTCAAATCCATCAACTTTTTTGGCAAATGCCTCTGTGACACCCTGATGGTACCCCTCGCACTTCTGGTAGAACCTATAACATCCAACATTTTTTAACAATTCACATGCCTCAGGGTGTGCCTCAAGGTATGAAGCATCCTACAATTCCTTTCAAAGAAGAGCACCTCCTGTTGAGATCATCACAAGAACTGCTAAAAATGATTTAAAAATGGGTCGATGATAAAGGATCTAAGGTATGTAAGGGTGAGAGGTGGACTCAAATAAACATGGAGGTAGGATAAAATGATAAGACTCAAGAATAAGATTCAAAGGGCGAAAATTTTTTGGGCGACCGTGGTAAGATTTGAAACAACTTTAAAGAGGAAGTTAACCGATTCAATGCATCAGAAGGATGATGACTGTTTTTTTTGGATCAACTGAACTTTATGGGCATGATCTAGGGTTATCATCACTCGATTGGATAAGGGAGAAACAAAACATAATATTTTATGAAATCGAACGAATGATGATTGAAAGTGGTTATGGATGCATATAAACAAATAATGATATGAGTACAATCGTCGGTTAGGAGAGTGACAAGACCCTTCAGACACTTGAAAATTTTGACACTTTTGGTAGCTTATGATAGGTGTGAAAAATTCATTTCGCTACCAAAATTTTTAACTTTCAGTAGCTATCAGTTATAAAATTTTGACCTTTAGCTACCGAAAATTATATTTTTTGCCATAATTAAAACATGAACCAAATTCATGAAATCCCTGATTATGCCACTCTAAACCTTCAAAAAACTTATGTGGATGCATCATAATTCAAAAATTAGCATGTGACAACATATGGCTCTAAACTTTAACCTGGATATCTGTTTGAAGCATTGGATATACCACTGGACCATTACCCATGAGCACCTTATTTTGAAAGCACCTTCAACCTGATCAAAAAAATTCCAAAATAGATGATTGTAAAATAGATGGCTTATATTATAGGACCCTAACAACCCTAAAAATAGACCGTTGTCTACTATATTCAATCTCAATTAGGGAATGATTTTGTGCCTTTGAGAGGAGAGATGCATGCCCACGACCTTTTTTATGTGTGAGAGCATCTGGGTTTTGTCCAAGCCCAACTTCCCTAGAAGGATGCCCTATTATAGTCATGTTCTTGAGATGAAATAGAATGGTTTGTTCCTCTGAGTTCTCAGAAGAGGGATCATCATTGGATATAGAGGAGGAGGGTTCCATATGGGGTGGTGGGAGAAGTGCAAAAGAGGTTAGGAAGGGGATGGTGACTTGAGAGGGGAGTATGGAAATGGTGGGAAAGGGGGAGTGTAGGTTATATAGGGGAGGTGGGTTGTCAAGTTTAAGAATATGGAAGGCCCGAAGAGGGTCCATAATAGGCAGAGAGATAGAGAGGTGCATATTCAAAAATGCATCAAAATAAGGTGAGTGAAGTGTACCTTGAGATATAAGAGACGCCTAAGTCAGTGCCTGAGAGGGGGATCATCCATGATCAAGTCATCTAGATTCTGTTGCAAATCTACCAAAAGCATGTAGTGTGCCAACTATTGTATCTCCCGGCGTATGTTGGGAGCATGAAGAAGAGGAGGTGGATGAAGAGTCTGATCCAACAGGGGAATACATTCCCTGATGAGCTTCAACTTGGGGGGGGCAAGAAGATTTTTTTCGGCCATGATAAGGATGAGGCAATATTTTAGTATATGACTGTTAGGACCCATAAATGTCCCTTTTTCACTACATTTTTTTCCCATTCAACCTTCTCATTCCTAAGCTAAATGACTATTATAATGAGTACTAAGAACCTTTTTCCCAAGGTATGAAATATTCATCTTGCTTTTATATTTTCATTTACTTAGCATGTTTGATTGGTAACGTTCACATATTTTACCCATGAAATGATTTAACTAATGATCAAAATTCTTAGAACAAACCACTTCGAGAAACTCATTGTTGTTACAGCTATGTGCCAATCTTGGAAGTTGTTACACGACTACTGCAATAGAAGCCCGTCAATATTGGAAGCTGCTACAACAGACGCCACCAGTCCTATTGTTATACGACTACTTCAACACCTGCTGATGATATATGTTGGCTCACGGTGTTGTTCAAGGAGAGTTCTAGATTTTGTATTAATGATATCAAACAAACATCTTGAGAATCGAGGATTCTCAAGACTGTTTTGATTATGTTCTATTGAATGACTCTTACTTTAAATAACAGAGCCTTGGTAATGAAGGAGAGTTTTTTTTTTACTGGAGAAAGAAAAGTAATGCTTATTGTACACAAACATTTTTGGCAATTGAATGAAAGAGTGGATTGGATTCCTTTAGCAGACTGTAACCTATTTCTTTGAGCGGATTCAGTGAGAATAAAAGGGCCCACCTTCCTCACTGATTCCCCTCCGTTTTGAACTCTAGATTAGTTGATTTAAATGAAAATGATTTAACTGTTAGACATTTCTAGAATACAACTACTGTTACAATTTAGTTCCTTCTTGTTAGATGTGCATAAACTTGTCTCATGAGAATTAGAAGTCGATTGCTGAACATTGCTGGAGAACTGCTTTCCCTTTTTCTGCATTAGGTTAAAATCTTGTTTTCGAGAAATAAAGTGTGAAGTACCTTCCTGCAATAAGTAGATTTCCTTTCTGCAAATAGTATAGAACTTCTTCCTACAAAAGTAAATTAGAAAGTTCTATTAGAGTATGCAATCCAGGGTTCTTATACATTCATCCATTTAGATTGCAATTATAATTTCAAATCTATAGAACTCCAGTTGTATCAGCACAACTGTGTTAGTGATAATGTTTTTTTTTTTTTTAATCTTCCCTACTACAATTAGATTAGAGATGCTTTCATAATCTAGCATAGATTGTGCACAATTATCTTGAAATAATAGATTTCCCTGAGTTGATAATTTATATTAAACACTTTGATTTTCTATTCAATTAGGCAATTAAAGTGCCCATCATTTTGGCGCCATTGTCGGGGAAGATAATTATAGATTTTGGTAAGCACATTAGTTTTCTTTCTTAGGAATGAATAGTCTACATGTATCATGAAACGCAAGAATGAATCCCCCAAAATACTAACCTTACAGGTACCATAGGACGTAGAGGAAGAAATCCTAACATACTGGGGAGACAAACCATTGTTGATGAGATTATAGCCAGAACAGATTCTTCTTCAGGATCTATTTTTCGCCCTGCAAATCCTCCAAGAAGATGTGATCCGCAGTCAGCAAAAATAACCCTTCTCGAAACATCATTCTCATCAAGGGCTGAAGCTGAAGCTGAAGTCAAAGCTGTAGATTTGTCACCAACAAATCAGCAAGCAACACTAGAGAACATTGAAGATCAAGGAAGTATAGCCTGGAACAGGGAAAATCTAGAAGAATTTGTTTATCAGATCAACAGTCGAATAGTCACTAAAGAAGAGTGTGACGTTGTTTGGAGAGAAAGAGAAAATATGGAGAATAAAGGGGATAATGAAGAAGAGCTCCACCAAGAGAATCCATAGAACAACGAGGATCAGGTAAACAATGAAAATACTATCTCTACCCTGGTTTTTCCTATTTCTGATGTTCCCACATGAGGGATGGATCCTATGAAAAACATACCTCTCTCAGCTCTCCCAAATTTTCATGGATTATCTACTGAAGATCTGGATGAGTTTCTGTTTGAATATGACATTTTGTGTAGAAGTTATGACTACACTACCACTGCACAGAAGCTTAACTGTTTCCAGCTACATTAAAGGGTAATGCATTAAGATGGTTCATGAGCCTTGGAGGAGAAAACATTTCAACATGGGTACAAATGAGGCAGCTTTTCCTAAACAAATACCAAGACTATTGTTGAACAAGGGAATGAAGAGAGGAACTATTCAAGATGTCACAGAAGGAGGATGAGACCCTTAAATACTTTGTGGAGCGACTCCAATATAATCCACAAAGGTTTGGACATCCGGATGTGAGTAAGGACATTCTGAAAACCATTTTTCTAAAAGGAGTTAGAGAAGATTGTTTAGATATGTTGAATATACTTGGAAAGGGAGATATATCTAAGGAATCCTATGAGGACATTGTAGATTTCTACAAAAGATGTTCTCGAGGATCTACAAGGAATAAGTCAGCTACCAAGGATACCACTTTTTCAAGGGTACAAAAATCAGCCAATGGAGGAGAAACAAGAGCAGAAATAGGTAATCTATTAGAAAATTTCAAAACAGAGATGATTAAATATTTTTCCTCACAAATGGATACTTTGCAGGTCAAACAAAAACAAGCAGAATCAGAGCAAGCATTGTGCATTTTTCATTCGAATTACAGAAAGAAACATCCACCAAGGGAGTGCCCACTGAATAGTGTCCAGGTATGCCTTATTTGTGAATTAGACCATGCCACTGACCAATGTCCCTCTCTACCAGGTGTAAAAGAATCAATGAAGGAAACTAATGAGGAAACAGAGGTTGTCTATCTAATAACACAAAGAATACAATGGCAACCAGGAGGTCAAGGTATGAACTCTCAATTCTCTCCTCCAACATTTAATTATTGGAACAATCAGCTACCATATGGCCAGATGAATGCCCCCCCTCCAAATCAAATGCCACCCTCTTATCAGGATCCCAATGCATGGTTACCTATGCCCCAACAACAAAATCACTATGGGAAATGGAACCCATACGAGAGAGGCCCTCAAAAACAACTCAGTTATCGAAGCCATCACCAACTGAACCCCTATCAACAATAGTTCCAGCCCCCATACTAGCAGCAATAGCTGCAATTTCCACCCAATGCCTCACCAAACAATCCTCCCTTACGACCTTATATGCCTGTGAAACCTAACCCAAACCCAAATAATAAGTCTATTCAGAACATAGACATACATAATGTGCCAACCTTATCTATTACTCCTATGCCTTGTGATGAAATAAAATTAAGATCAAGGAGAATAGTTGAGCCAATAATTGAAGATGCTCCATCTTCAGAATCAGATAAGGAATCAAGGGAGAGACCATCTGCTTATATAGAAGAAATTGACCAACCTATTATAGAATCAATAGACCCACCATTCCCTGAAAGACTGAAAATTTACCAAGCCCGTGGAATTACCATCTTTCAATCTCCTAGGAGAATTGCAAAATATGCATGTTAATATTCCACTACTGCAAGCGATAAGGGATGTCCCTATTTATCCCAAGACTGTGAGGGACCTCTATATCAGAAAACCTAGATGAAAACCTAAATATCCCCTCACAGTGCATGTAGTGGGGGATTTGTCTGAGATGATGTTAGGAAAAACTCCACCTATTAAATATGGCGACCCAGGAAACCCTACAGTAACTATTAAAATTGGACAGACATCTATTCCACATGTACTAGTTGACTTAGGGGCAAAAATTAACATCATTCCAATTGAAACTACGCAGTTGCTACAACTCAGAACACAAATCCGACCTACTCCTACTGTTCTAGAATTAGTCGATCGCTCTACCATCAGACCAGAAGGAGTAATCGATGATTTAGTCATTTCAGTGGACTCATGGGAGTATCCTGCTGATTTTGTCATTTTGCAACCCAAATCCCGTTTGGGAGGCCATCCTCTAATTCTGGGACGACCATGGTTAGCTACAACTGATGCTTTCATTGGTTGCAGATCTGGTTCCATGACCATCTTTGATGGTTATGATACAAAAAAACTTACCCTGTATCCTCATGCTACACCCAGTGCAGAACCTGAAAATTCTCTATGGATGGACACTAAGGATGGAAGTGCTCTGCCTGTGCTAACTATAGGAAAGGCCCTGAGTTTCAAAGATGAGATGGAGGATTATTTAATCAACTTCTTTATTTGTGACCCCTCTTCTGTTACACGGAACATGCACCACCGATTGATCATAGTCTTTGACCCTATTGCATTAATACAATTACATCTATATATACATAATATATTATATACTTCACATCATATATAATATAACACAATATAATCCATAGATCCTTGTGATGCTTGTGTTGAATTTGTTGTTCAATCATACTAGTTCTGATCGGAGTGTGAGATTCATACTAATAACATTACAGTTACTGTTGTATAAAGTAATGGTTTGCAAAACTCTGGTATATTTTTCCGATCAGCAAAGGAGAAAATGGTTATACAAGCATAATCACAATATTCATTTGGATTCTTTGTTTATTTATTTATTTTTGAGAATAATACAAAACTTGGTTTCAATTAAAAAGAAAAACAATAAAAAAAATTATAAAAACATGGAAACACACAAAAACATTATAAAAATCAAAATTTGCAAATGGACATTCTAAAAATTCCTGAGTTGTTTTCACGATTTATATTTTTCTTTGAGTCACTGTTACAGCAATCAAATAAAAACATAGTTTATTTCTTTGTGTTGCTCGCATTCGTACTTATTTCTATTTTGCATATTCTTTGCAAATCTCACAATTTTTATGCAGGAATTTTTACTAAAGTTTTGCAGGAATGAGGACACTTGCACTTTGCTGCTATAGTGATTTTCATGAATCAAAACATTTTTCAGAAACACATGCTTTGCTAGACAGCTTGAAGGATTTGTTACTCAACATAAATATTTTGTTGTTGCACAGAAATATTTTGTTGTTGCACAGAAATATTTTGCTGTTGCACATAAATATTTTGTTGTTACACAATAGCATCATGTTGATACACTGTTATTTCTGCATTTTGCCAAATTTCATGTTGTGACACTATCTCATTTATTCTTCAAAGATGATTAGTCATCTTATGTTGAATCCATCTTCCATTGCCTTAACTTTCATGACTTCACACATGCCTATTCCTTTCTGAGTTGCATACATTCCTTTATCTTTTTCAGTTCATTTTTTCCTTTCCATATTTCCTTCTAAATAAAACCCCCTTTCCATGATTAAATTTCCTCGCCATAAACCCTGTTGCTACTGAGATATTTACATCTATATTCCTACCAAATCTTTTTATAAACTCGCGTTGACTGATGTGGGATTCCTTAAGACCCACCTTTCAACAGTCTTGCCCCATCGACCTCGACACATTATCTGGGATATATACTAGAGTTCCTTTTGATTACCTAGAGGCTTGCATGCCTTAATGGAAAGCTCTTTCGCTCGCGATCATGGGAATACATCAATGTCCCTTGATCGTTAGATCTTGCAAGTAGCTCAACATCAGCCCATCTATTCGCACTTCACAAGATGTACTCGAGTACCTTGACACTCATTGTCATCACTAGTGAGTTTGTCTTGCATTGGTTAACGACATTCATCAATGGCCAGTAATCCAATGATTTTTCTTCATGCTCGACATCGACACATTCATTTGCATGATGAGAATTGTACCATCAGTTTTGTAGCAGGTGAAGACTATACACTTTTTCATGATCCCCTCAGCGGTTGCAATAGTTTGATTTCAGATCTATGAGAGTATCACAGTTCCATATTCTCTGCCTTCCACATTTCTCGTGATTCAGCAGTAACAGTTCAGATTCCTTCATTTCCCATGATCCAGTTACAACATCAACAACATTAGCAGTTCCATTTTCCTGATCTTGCAGCAGTGACACCTTCCTGATATTCTTTGCTCAAATAGTTATAGTAGTTGTAGCTACAACGCTAGTCACATTTTCCTAATCCAGCAGCTGCAACAACTACATCTACTTTTTGGGT
>JASDQU010014105.1:367-22088 GCA_032191745.1 Picea mariana
CACATGCTTCCAATTGTCTACATTTAATTGAATGGCCCTGAGGAGGCCTTTTTCCAAATCAACTTCCACACAGATTCTTGTGCATGCAGATATTCAAACTTTTGGCTCTTCTTTATCTATGTATTTTCCAAGAGAGTTACCTATCATTCTCAATGCATCTTCATTCTAGTAGTGAAGTGGTAGATGGGGAAAGTGAACCCAAATAGGGATTGTTGATGGAATAATGAATTTTGGATCAAAATTAGGTTTCCATTGGTTAAGGTACATACAAATTGATCCCATTAATTAAGGTCCATTTTTTAATATGATATCATATCCTCTTTCTTTTCAAACATGAAGGCATAAAACCCTCAACCAGAGATATAGTAAGAAATATTTCCTTAAATTGTAGCAATCCAATTATTCTACATCCAAATGTTTATTGAATGAGGAGATGGCCAAATACCCATAAATTTCCTAATGAGGATTTTTTTTTCCAAATCCAAATCCATATGATGGGATTACTTAGCAGGGAGATTCACTTCTAGAATCTCATTGATATTTTTCACAAATCAAGTAGGTTGTGTTTTAGACACCAATTTCCCTAAAGAAGTGACAAGGGACTGAAAGGAATTCCCTTTGACTTGAGGAGGTGTTAGAGGGCCCCCTCCCAGATTGAGATCCATATATTATATAGAGAAAGCGATAGCGACAACTAGGGTTTTCAATGATCAATGAGAATTAACATTAGGGTCAATATTTCAGATTAAAAAAATCATGTTGGTACATAGTTAACAAGATACACTAAAGAATTTTTTTGTAAAAAAATTATGTGTTAATTGTTTTATTGCAACTAGAGAAGTTAAGTGCACTCTACATTAACAATATATGGGTGAAACACATAACCTGGATAAAGCTTGTATATATTAAAATGAATAAAATATTGAAGTAACCATCAAACGTAAAAATGTTGAATATCTTACAATTTTTTCACAAATATCTTAAACCCTTAACTCTATTATTCACAAAAATTTGTCCAACCAAATACCTACACCAAATCAGATATATGTTAAATACATATAATGTGAAAGAGATTGTTTTTAGTTGAATCTTATACAACCTCCTAATCACATCAATGATTGCATAATTAAGATCATCAATGGGATATAATCCGAGTTGTAATCATGGTTACAAAATTATTGTTTGTATGGCTACTTACATGAAACTCATTAAAAGAATTAGTTCTTAATTAATTATGTTGATAAATGTATGTCTAAATGTTTTAAAGGATATATTTCTAATTTCAAGGAAGAGATTAATGGAGAACATTTTTTTATAGCATTATCCCCCTTGAATGGGTTTAAATTTTTTGTTCTTATTTTAAAAATTTATTATTAATACTTGATGTCCATAACCTTCTTAAAACAAATTGTCAGATTAGTTACAAAAGGGTGATTGATAATATATGTCAATCAACTTGCAATAACCACATTATATGCAATATGTGTGTTTGTTTGTCCTCTTACTCCTCCTCTATAGGACATGTTGTGTGTGGGAGCATGTGTGATAATAAACAATCAAATATATCAAATACATCATGTTTAACATGTAATAATAGTTCTTATGACTTTAAAATCTCCTCATGCTAATATACATGTTTATAATAGTAAAAATACTAATAGATAAATATGATGGACACTTTGAATACCACGAGACTCAACATCATGAGACTCAACATGGTATTGAAAAAATTAGACATACAAATAAGAATAATGGAAAACATAATAATAATAATTGATACAATAAAACAATATTAAGAACTAGATCCCAACATAACGATATGTTTCGTACTATGTCATTTGCAAAATTTAAGACTAAGATTCCACCACTATACATGAGCATGAATTGTTAATTTACATGTACCTAACATGAACTATCATTTTGAGATTCAATGCGAAATCATGATTGACCCATAAATGATTTTCTTATAGCTATTATATTTCACCAACACGGAACCTTGTCACAATTTATACAATCCTACAATTCCTATAAGAATTTTTCTTGGACTAAGATGCAAGCCTCAATAGTAATCATCTCTGGCCACTCATCCTTGGACAAAATTGCTATGAAGGTTTCCATGCCATTACTAGATCCACTTAATAAACCAAGGATTGATATGACTCATACCATGTTTTCCAGGTGCTCTTCTCCATTCCAATTAACTTTAAAATTTTGTATCACTAAAATTAACTCATTAATGTAGGCATGATATGGTCATTAATGCATTCATAACACTATTGAAAAATATTTTAAAAAAATGGAAATCATGCTTATCCTTCAACCAAGAACAGTCATACAACCATGTTCCAAATATGCTTATCATTAAAACATGCTTCAATCATTCCTATCATTAAACCATGATTCAATCATAATCCAAGTTACACCAAGATCATAAACCAAGATATAATTCCATGTTAAAAGTTAAGTATTAATGTTGTGGTTTATGTGAGAGATTATGCATGAGACAAAATTAAAACAATGGATGACAAATCAAACATTGTGATGGTCCACTCTTAGTATTACGACCAATTAAACCAATAAAAAAACACCCACACATGGTTCAAGGAGGAAGAGCAACCCTGTGGAGAAGAGGCAAGCTATAACATTGGATGTATGGCTCTTACGACCCCCAGTTTTTCAAGAACAACCTGTACAGCCCGTGGGTTGATTTTTTCTAGCATTTGGGTTGTGTATGGGCTCTTAAAAGTCTAAAGGAAACAAATTAATCTCTTAAAAACTATAGGATAACTTGTGGTAGCCATGAAAAACAACAGTGACATTTTTCTGTTTTTCCAACAACCAATTAAACAATAAATTGGAAATTGGAAATTCTCTACAATAGTGCAACGACCATATTGTATGATCCATTGATATTGCATCTTATAGATAAACCAATTGTGTGAATTCTAAAGTTGTTGGTCTTCTTTAACGACCAAGAGGAATGAATACATGAAGAAAAACTCAAGTCATTTTTTTGTTAAATGAAACTTCACACCATTAAAATTACCAGACAACCATCATAATATAGAGTAGTTACATTTAATACTTATAGATAGAAAAATAACACAACAAATAGAGATCTTCATCATACAAGAACTCAATGTTTATCTTGGAAACCCAAATGGGAATACCAACATTAAATTGGCTTCGTCCATGCTCTTTATTCCTTGGAAATGTGAAGGTTACAGTACCCTTGGTCTCTCCAGTCCATTATTAGTCTTCACATGGGAATTTGGGAAAAAAATCCTCGTGTTTTGAGGTTTAGGAGTGAATTGGAGAATAACTTAGCTAGGGGGTTAGTTGGAAGGTTATGTGTCCCCAACTCTTTATCTTCTCCGAGCTCAAAGTTGGATTCCCATCTTTTTTATCTTTTTTTCAATTGCACCAGAGAAATAATGTCTCATGTTTTTATTTTCTTACATGCACATTTTCTTTCTTTCTTCTATTTTAAAAAAATGTTTTATTTTAATTCATTTACATTCCTCATGCTTTCATTGAGAGTAGTATATCAATTTAGGTGTTGAAACATGTTGGGACGGTATGGGTCCCTTCATGCCATCAACTCTTTCACCCACCTTGTCCAAAGCCTCAAACCTTGCTTGTGCCAATCCTTGTAGAACTTGAGCCAATAGCCATTTTTTTCATGTGGATCCAATTTGGATCACACATCCCCATTTGGAGGATTTTTCCCCCCAAAATATTCCAAGGATAGGTGATGGAACTTGCTTGTGATTTGGTTCCTCTCAAACCATTTTTCTTTCTTAGAGATATTCCCTTGAGGCCAATCGACAATATTTTTCGATGTCCTCTGTGAGTTATTGATTCTTTTCACTGAAAAATTGTGTATTCCTTCAATTCTTGAAGGGAATGTGGTGAAAAATCAAAGAAACCTTCACTATTAATAGTTGAGTTCTTTTATTAAGAGAGAGTAATGAAGTGCTAGAAGAGATTCACTTCCCTATGCAACTAGGATTTACACTAGTTTCCTCTCAATCATAGGAAAGGAAGATGGTGTCACTACTAAGCAAGGAGAAGTTGATAGAAGCCATGATTTGTTGGTGATTTGAGTGGATATTAGATGTTGGACACCACTGGAAACACCACTACCATTTTACAGAGGATTGAAAGGGTCATCACTTGAATTCAAGTAGATCCACCATCAAATTCTACTGGAGAAGATGTTGCCACATTTTCTTGCAGGGATCGGGATCATAATTCATTATGGGAGATTCCTTAAGGGATATCAAGGTGTTTAAATCTGTAGTTTGATATTTGAAACCAAGAAAATAGACTCAACCTCAACAATAATTATTTGTAAAATTGTTGGATGCCATCCCCTAACTAGATCTCTTGTCTTCGGAGCAAAGAAGGAAAGCGCTCATTTTTTCTAAGTGTGCTTGGTTGGAAATTTTAGAGGCCTCTAGCCCAGCCCAAAAGTGATGGAAATATAGGTAGCAGAGGAATGGTAATACATTTTTCCTCTGACCATGGTTATTATTTCTTTCTCCTTTTAAATAAGGAAGAGAGGGATCTAATCTTTAGATTTAGTCCATACTTTATGGGATCCAAGGAAATGTATCTATCCTTGTGGATTTTTTACTTCAATATAGAAAATGATATTATATCATCCCCAATTTGGGTTGGATTACCCCACATATCACTAATTTTCTAGGATGAGAACCCCCTAAGAGACACTGGAAACAAATTGGATCATTACATTGACCAAGCAGAACCAAAAATAATTATTTATTCTTGTGTGAGAATATGTGTGGAGGTTGATTTGGAGAAGGGACTTCCAGAAGCTTTGAAAATAAATCTATATGGATGGAGTCACCACTAATATCTATATTATAAGAATATTCCATTCAAGTGCATTACATGCCATGCTTATGGACATTTTGCTAAAAATTGTCCAAATATTCAAGAAGGGAAACCTTCTACAAAGAAACAATCAATAAAGGAGCCAGATTACAAGATAATTCCAAGAATGAACATGAATTATCAGTGTAAAGGGACACCTCTCTCAATTCCAACACAAGATGGTCCACCCATTTCAAGCAATAACAATTTTGAATTTATTCAGAATTTAGATGGCTTAATAAATCCTAAAGATATGGAGAAGGAAGTTGAAGAGGAATAGAAAACAGATCTCATCTCTAGACTAACTTATCTTGGTAATGGTATAGTCCCATTCCTTAATTATATAGTGGCCAAAGCCCAAGAAGAAGAGAAGGAAGAAGAAGAAGAGAAGACAAATGAAGAATATGTTGTTATAGCAAGATTTGCCTCACCCCATGCAACTTGCTCAGAAGGCCTTTTCCATTTCCCTATGTAGACTTGAAGTCCTTTTTTTGCAATTCCTGGAGCTAAAAATCAGATTTTTCCACATATGCATGCCCTAATATCTATACAACATGTGTATACAAAGGTTGCACCATTACAGTCTGCGAACATCGAGTTTTGTGCCCAAAATTAAAAAATGGTGTCAGGTTTCCATGTCACGTCATGAGATCCATGATCCTTGACCTTCCATATACTGGAAACATTCTAAATCGTCCCTTCATTTCCATTTGAAGGATATAAATGGGCCATATCCAAGCTGTGGAAGAGAGGAGAAGAATTCAACTTTGAGAGAAAATTTACTCTGGAGAAATTATTCACTTCATATTGAGTCTGCATCCCTTTGTCCTTTTAAGTTTGAACACATTGTTCAGCCCCCAAGTTATTCCCTCTTTGATGGAGAACCTTTTGTCTCTCTTATATGAGCTTTCCTTTGATGGAGGATTGAAGTGGTGGAGGCTCAACTAGAAGGGACTTAGTTTCTCGGTTCCTAGACGTGCTGACATAGAAGTTTGTCATTTATACACTTTTGTTGATCATATTTTAATAGAAATACTCTTTTCTCGTCCAATTAATGTCTTGCAAATATTTGAATTGTTATTCCATGGGTGTATTTGTTATGAATATTGATGGATTATGTTATCATATGTGCTAACTTTATATATTATCACCATATTCTTGTGTATCTTGGTTGTTGAGGACAAGTTGCAAGTAAATAGCTTTGACTCAAGTGCTCAATTGTGGACTTCATCGAACGTCCGGATGAGGTAGGTTCTTTATCTTGTCTTGTTAGCACATTTGTTTATATAGCATACTTGATATTAGAGTTGATTTTTGCATTCATTTATGTCTATTGTGGTTTACCCCATTCCATAGAGTGATTTTCCTCGTAACAGAATTGGAGACCATACTGGGGAGGGAATCTTATTTTTGGGGTTTGGAATGTTTTTCTCCTTTGATTTCTCTCATTTATCTTGAGTTTTCTTTTTGTCTAATTGCTTGACAGCCAATTTTCATTTTGAGTTTGAGTTTCTTGGCCTTATCCTTAATCTGACAGTGTTTTAATACACATACGTGGTTTTTCCCTTGACAAACACATACATATGCGAGCTTCCGTTCTATAGGGTGCATAAATACGCAATTTTTTTTTTAAACAGTCGCATACATCATCCTTGTTTGCTTGATTGTTGAGTTTGGTGTTTGTTCGGTAAGTTTTGATGGTTGTTGAGTCTTCTTGGGTGTCTTTCATGACTGTTAAGTGCCTACAGAGTGATAGGAAACCTTTCATTGGTTGAATTTTCGAGCAATTTTTCTTTCTCATAATCTTTTTCATTGGTTGTCTTTGCATCTTGGGCTGGGTGTTTTCTTCTTGATATCCTGCTTGGTTTGTATCTTTTTTCTTATAGTAGGGTTTATATATCAAGTTGTTGACCAGTCCTTGCATTTTCATTTCTTTATATTGAAAATACAAAAAATATACATTTTTCATTATGGCATTTGATATTTTGGGTTCTTATTATTGATCTTGATACATGTATGGAAAGATTGCATCTTATTTGAAATTGTAGAGTTGAATTGAAAGTTACATTTTTGAAAAGCTTATCATTTATTGAGAATTGAAGTTAGGAATTTGCATTATATTCATATTCATTTATTTCACTTGTTGAGTCATAACATCATCAGTTTCATGACCACATCTTTTGAGTAAACAAAGCCACTAAAAATAACGTTGATAAATTTAAAATTGATTAGAAACGATTTTATTTTTCAGGGTCCACAAACTAGCTTAAGATTTAGAGCCTTGGAATAGGATTTTGTAAGTAAACTTATCCAAGGCTATTAAACTCAACATATGTGTCTAACTAAGGGAGTGGTGAAATCCATTGTATAATTGGAGACGTCAGGAGGCTCCGCTCACACTAGAGTCAAGCACAATGGCACGTGAAGTTGGTTGAAGATATATCCCTATAATACCTTCTTAGCGTCAGAGATATTTCTCAGGATCTACTCATGTCTGGGGGTCTTGCTAGTGCCTTTACCTCTTTGAGAGGTGGTGTTTTCAATATTTCATGCTTTGTTACCCTGCCCATATGGTGGACCTGGCTTACAATTGTTCACCTGCGCATTGGTTATATCATGGTGGATTTAGTTTCTTGACATAGGTATCCACATAGGTTACCTACAGGGGTTATTCTGCAAGTAACCTAGGTCATATAAGGGTTGGAAAACGCAGATCCTTTATGGAGGATTACCTCTCTGGGGGGATTTGACCGACTACATTGCTAAGCCCACAAGGGCCCTTATAACTAGTTCTAATAACTATGATCTTTTGAAGGGAGTCTCAGGCCCCTCTTGGGCGAGGCATACCTACTTTAGGCAGGGAGGCCCCTTTCAACCACTTTATCCTTCTTGTGTGCATATTGTCCTTTTTTGTTTATTTTGGTGTGTTCTTTGATTGTTATTTGGCCTTAGGATTTTTTTTTTTATATCAAGTCTTGATTCATCGTGGAGCCAAACCATTTTCCTCGCAGGTCTCATCATTTGTTGAAATTACCATTTCATCTTGAGTATTTTCCTTCTAAAAGGCATAAAGTTATCAACCGTGGTACACACACCTCCACCTACCAGACTTGTGGTCATACAAGTATGATTACTGAGTTGAGTCAAAAATATATTGGGAGTCCTTTGACTCCCATACCTACTATGGTTAATGGTACTCCTTCTATGCCTTCGACCACTATGGTTGTAGTGTCGGAGATTCCAATCATCACTCTTTTTCGACCTTTAGTTGATACTCAGCCCATAGTAACTAACCCTTTTGGGTCTCTTTTTAGTTCATTGGGATACAATACTCAGTCCATCCCTTTGGTCTCTATCCCTTTCTCTTATGGTATGACGAATTTCACATCACAATTTTCATCCTCCATTCCAACATCTAATCTAGATCCTAATATTGGACTTGGAGGCATGGTTCCTCTGCATATTCCACTCTCATTTGGTGGTGCTCATATTCCCCAAACGACTCCTACAATTGAAAGCCTACCTCACCCCAAGTCTAATCCTAGTCTTATTGTTTCTGGATGGAATAATCAACCAGGCAGACAAGCTATTGCTTATGTTCCATCCTTTAAAACTACTTCATCCACACTAATTCCGACCAACACATTTGGCATGACGAATCCACCTCTATCCTCTGGATTTCCACATGGGGGAGGTCGATTTCATACTTTGGGCAACCCACAACCTGGATCCACTCTGGTTGGGAGAAATATTTACAACTCTCATCATAACATTCCTACTAGAATGGTGCCCAACCAACCCCTTATGAATTAGTTTCGAGGGGGGTTTTACAATCCCGAACAAGGTCATGGTGCATACCAAAACCCTAAATGGGTTTTGATTCCCCAACATCAATGTTTCCCAGGAGCTTGGGGCTAGATGTTGCAACCCCATCTCCCTTTTTTGGACACACTCAATTTTCCAGACTTATCAAGATTAATGAATGACCTGGTGCGTCATGACTCAACATGGCCCCCTGTGCCCACCAAGCTTCCTTCGGATATTATGAAATTCGAGGGCAAGACTAGTGAGGATCCTGGTGATCACATCACTACTTTTCATATTTGGTTCTCTTCCAATTCCCTTAACGATGATTCTATTCATTTAATATTGTTTCAACACACCCTCACAGGGGTTGTGGTGAAATGGTACATAGAGCTACTGGGGGAACCTAAAAGAATTTTAATCAGATGGTTTTAGTATTCATCAACGACGTCCAATTGTCGGTTCATTATGATGTTGACATAGAACTTTTGTCGACCCTCTACCAGGACAAATCCACCCATATCTCAGATCACATCCAAGAGTGGTGTAGACAAAAGAGGTTGATCAAATCCTACATTCCTCTAGAGTTACTATTGGAATGGTTTCTTAAGTCTTTATTGCCTTATATTTTGAAGGATGTCTCTACATCTAGGGTAACATCTGAAGAGGAAGTGATTTTCAAATCCCAACAGTTATATATCATATATGCTCAGTCTAGGATGTTATATGAAATTCTTCCTGACGCACCGAGGTCAAATTACGACCCTAGGAAAAATCTCAGGCCTCATGCCGATGAAATTATAGGCTCCACAAATGTTAAATCTATAGACTTGGTGACAAGCCAGTTGAAAGAATTGTCTCTAATCCATTCTATAGGAGGAAAAGCTTCATCTATGTCCTCCACTCCCACTCAGTCGACGGATGTACATTCTGTGCAGTTGTCAACCAACCTTAATGGTAACCAAAAACCAAGAGGGAATACAAAGAAATGACGTGGTAATAATTGTAAGGTTGGGAGGAATGATGATAAACATAAGGAAAACGCTAAAAATGATAGATAGAAGGTTAATGTTGGTGAGGGAAAGAAAGAGAAGCAAAAGGTGAAATTCCCTTGTAAGCTTTCTATTGATGATCACCTTACCCACTTGTTCCCCAAACGCGAGGAAGCTACGCGAGGAAGCTATGAGGCTCTTATATCTACCACCCACTATGTTGACTAATCCTTTTTCACATAATCAAAACATGGCCTCGATCTCCTCTAATTCTAGAAATGCAACGAGTGGGATTCAAAACCCACCGACACATGAAGGTGACCATCTATGCATAAATATGGTCAAGTCTCAAATTAATGTAGCCACTTGGTCTCGCAATTACAGTTCTTCATAGGATGTTCCAGGTCTAGAGTCCCTCCCTCCTCCAGAGACGCCTTTACAGATCAAAAATCCAAAGAGTCTGCCTCGTATTCTGAAAGGAGTACTTAAACGCTCTACCCACAACCCTAATGCTAGAGCTTCCCAGAACTACTCTACTATTGAGGAGCTGGGTCAAACCCCTTGCGCGATGTCGGCTTTGAAGGTACTACAAATGTGTCCTTCACAGAGGAATGCCTTGTTATCTATGTTAGGATCTCTAGACCCCTATGGCTCTAAGTTTATCAAGTTTGACGAATGTGAATCCGCGCTTGCCTTATCATGTGGCCTTTCAAATCCATATGGATTACTCAAAGTATACCATCAAACATATTTTTATTGATGAAGGCGTTGCAATGTGCATGATGTCCCTAACCTGTTGGAAATCCATTGGCTCTCCGACCCTCTCTCAATATTTGACCATGTTGACCACATTTGATGGTCATTCTTTCTATCCCCACGATATTCTTCCTACCTTTCTATTCTAGCTAGGTGGAAAGACAGTGGAGGTGGATGTCGAGGTGGTTGATGTGCCCCTTGACTATAACTTATTACTAGGGATTAACTGTACTTATTCTATGATGGAATTCGTATCGTCCATTTTATGTACTTTATGCTTTCCTCACGAAGGTAAAATCGTGATGATCGATCAATTATCCTTTGCGCATGCTAGTCCAAATGCATTAGTTCGACCTTCAATCCCCATGATAGATAATTCTCAGTCGAAAACTGAGGATATTGGTGTCGGAATGTATTCCTCCCTTATGGGTACCTTTGATTTCATGGCACCAATTCATCACATTTATTCCATGTCCATTAGCTATGCTTCGCCAATGAGGTTTGTTCATTTCCTCACTTCCTATTTTAACGATCCTTGGACCCTATCTTCCCTGGCCTTGTCTCATGAGGGTCAGTCACATATTGGAATGGAAATGCCACTGTCGGTGGCAGAGATAGCGTATTAGGTTGTTCTCGACTCTAATGTCAACCCAGATCTTTTCTCCTCACAGACAGATGAGGAGGATCCTATTCTTCGGCCCATATGGGCCACTTCATCGTCTTTCTCACATGATTTCCTCGATGATAATGTACCTTCGGATGAAGCAATCGTAGAGGCCATGGGATGATATGCATCATCTCTCTTACTTACTCCCAGAGCTTGTTAGGATCGAACAAGATGATTTTATATCTACCTTGAGTGAGATAGTCAATCACATCATAGTTCCACTAGATACACATGGCATTTATGCCGAAGGGAACATGGTGAGTATTTCTCTCACCATCACGATCGACATCTCTCGTATTCCTAGTAAAATTGAAAATGTATGTATCGGTGTAGATTGTTTTCCTAAAGAAATTCAGACCTACACTGAGCTCTTCAAAGAATTTTGTGATGTATTCACTTTTCCATATGAATAAATTTCAGGAATTGAACCTCGCATTGTCGAACATTAAATTAAAACCTACCCGGATGTTAAACTCATTTAGCAATGACTTAGAGATGTCAATCCTAGGAATTCCCCTGCTATTAAGGCAGAGGTGGAGAAATTTCTTAATGCAGGTTTTGTCTACCCGGTTCCCTTGACTAAATGGGTATCCAACCCCGTTCCCATGAATAAGAAGAAAGGAATCATCTGTGTGTGTATGGATTTTCGAGACATGAATAAGGCATGTCCTAAAGAAAACTTCTTGACACCTTTCATTGATCAAATTCTCAATGAGTGTGTGGGAAGCAAGGTTTTTTCTTTTATGCATGGATTTTCAAGATACAAGCAAATTCAGATTAAACCTGAGGATCAACATAAGACGACGTTTATTTTTCCTTGGGGTACTTTTGCATACGGGAAAATTCCTTTAAGACTTAAAAATTCCAGAGCAACCTTCCAACGAGCCATGACCTTTTCTTTTCACGATCTCAAGCATATAGTCGAAGCCTACCTTGATGATCTCCCTGCTCACTCTTGCAAGAGAGTGGATCAATCTACCCACCTTTGGCTAGTTTTTGAGAGATGTTGTTATTATCACATCTGTTTAAACCCTCATAAGTGCATATTTTGCATTAGGTCAGGTCGTATTTTAGGCTTCTTAGTCTCTGAGACTGGGATCATGGTGGATCCTTTAAATTTTGAGGCAATAATTATATTGCCTCCCTCACGCAACATTCATCATATTCAAGGTTTATAGAAAAAATCTAACTTCTTAGGTCGGTTTATAGTCAACTATACCAATATTACTAAGGGTTTCATGTGTCTCTTGAATAAGGACACTCCATTTATATGGGATAAGTGAGCCCAGGAATTCTTCGATGCTCTTAATAAATCCTTGGTATTGAAGCCTCTATTGAATCCTCTAGACTACAGTAGAGATTAATTGCTTTATATCGCCACATCCAAAGGGATGGTTGGTATGGTTTTAGTTGAGGAGGATGATGAGATCCATGAGAACATTGTTTATTTTCTTAGTCGAAACTTAGTTGGCCCTAAACTCAAGTAATCTCATGTTGAGAATCTATCCTTGGATGTTGTACACATCATTCGAATATTACAACACTAAATATTGCTTTACAAAACTATCGTAGTTGTTGACATCAATCCATTTCAATACGTCCTTACTAGGCGAATCATAGGGGGGAAATAGAATAAATGGATTTTCATATTGCAAGAGTTTGATCTCAATTTTGCTTCGGCAAAATCCAAGAAATCGCTAGTTTTTTCTGAGTTAATATCGGACTCCCCTCAGTTAGATGAGGACATTATTCATGTCGATTCATTTGCGTATGAACACATTTTCTTTATCTCATCATCAGAACCATGGTATGGAGACATTTTGATCTATATTCAAACCTTGAAGTTCTCTCAACATATTTCAAAAGACGATTGATGATGTATATGATATCAAGCTAAAAAATACCTTATCGTCGACAACACTTTGTATCATCGAGGCATAGATAATATCTTACATCGTTGCTTGACTCATAAGGAGGTTGAGTCCATTCTTAATGATTGTCATAGTGGGGCTTGTGGTGGTCATCTATCTGGGCTTGTGACAGCCCAAAAGATATTGCGAGCCAGTTATTTTTGGTCATCTATTTTTAAAGATTGTGTCGAATCAGTCAAGAAGTGTCACTCTTTCCAGGTGTCCACTTGGAATATGCACTTGCATCCAGCCCCTCTTCACCTGGTCATCATTGTCGGTCCCTTCACCAAGTGGGGGGTGGATTTCTTGGATTGAAACCCAACTTTAGCTAGGGGGCATCAACATATTATCATGGTCGTAGACTACTTTACTAAGTGGGACGAGGCCATGCCTACAATTAAATCTGATGGCAATATTCTTGCATTTTTCATGTTCAATCAAATTATATCCCGGTTCGAAATCCCRAGTGAGATTGGGATTGATCATGGTAGTCACTTTTAGAATGAAATGATGAAATAATTAGCATCAAAACTAGGGGTTTAAACATGTTCATTCTTCCCCTTATTATCCCTAGGAAAAWGGACAAGTGAAGTTTGTGAACAAGTCTCTCAAGACCATTTTGCAGAAAACTGTCAGCCAGATAAAATATGATTGGCATCTCATGCCTTACCCTATGCTTTAGGCATACCAAATMTCGGTTAAGACTTCCACTGGTTTTTCTCCTTTTCAGTTAGTACATGGTGTGGAGTCAATCCTACCTATTGAATATGGAATCCCTTCTTTTAGACTAGCAGTTAAGCTCCTACCTGACACTTTCAATCTCGAAGAATGCCTTGTACACCTAGATAGCCTATATGAGAAGCTTCAAGATGCCTCTATGACTATTGAAGTTAATAAACGATGTGTCAAGGTCCAGTATGTTAAGTTTGTCTGTCCTTGATGGTATGTTGAGGGTGACTTGGTCCTCTTGTATGACCAAGCCAAAGAACCATTGGGGGCAGGCAAGTTCAACCCCATGTGGCACGGTCCTTATATCGTGTGATGTGTCTTAAAAAAGGGAGCCTATGAATTAGAATATTATGAAGGGAATATGTTGGCTGAGCCCATAAATGGGCTCTACTTGAAAATATATTACGCTTGAGCCCCAAGCTTGGGTGTAACTCTTTGTATACTAGTGTATCTTAGTGTATATATATTTTCCCATTTTGTCATTGGCTTGCTTATTGATTTTTCCCTTGGTTGGGAGATGTCAATGAAGTCTTCAGTTTACTTAGGATTCACAGACGGTGCCATTCATCATACATGGAACTTGGATTCCATCGCTTGGGTTGTTTACTCACCCGAGGGTAAACTGGTGTCTTCATGTGGCATTTGTCTAGGGCCATCAATGAATAATGTGGTTGAATATAGCGTCGTTATAGAGATTTTACGTGATGCCATTTCACATGGTATTCATTATTTATAATTTTGGTTGGACTCCCAGTTAGTAGTACTTCAGTTGAATGGAAGTTACCGTGTGCGAGACCCTACTCTAGTTCGACGATTCCTATGGGTATGAATTTTGAAATGACATTTCAATTTTATTACTTATAATCACATACCTAGAAGTTCTAATTATGTATCTAATGCATATACTAATTATATTTTAGATTGGAATTTGTCACATAAATAAAGTAAAGAAAATGCATTTACCAATGTACACATTGTAATATAAGTAAAGTCGAAGACCAATGTTTTTTATATTTCATTTCTCCAAAACATATGGTGTTATAGTACAAAATCGGGGCTCACACCCTCAAAATATATATAGATTCGATCAATATAATAACCATGACATCTACTCTTGTAGTTTTGGATGTGTGTCATGATAGCATACTACGAAGTTTGCGAGACGTCGTAGGAGTTGCACCTAGGCACAGGGCACACCCACCACCTGTCGTTGCATTGCCTCTTGCATATCCTCTACCTAAACCATGGGTATTATATGCGTCAAATGAGATAGGTTGCCTTGCACATTTTGAAGCACTCTCTCTGAGTCTCCTCTCACTGGCTCATCCCTCTGGTGCCTCCACCGTTGTCGTGGAAATCCATCTAATCATCATGGACCCACATATGTGAAAAAAATATTTTTTGTTAAACACTTGACATCATCCAAAAATATTTTTGTTTTTTAACTCTTTTAAAAAAATACAAAAAAATGAAATATATTGGAAAATTGTTTCATACCTATGTCTCTGTAGGTGGAACTTGGTGGCAATGGCATGTCTAGGTCTCCTCTAAAGTTGATCCCTGCATAAGGTTAGTCCTTCAGGGCTATCACTTGTCAGCGCCACCAAAAGAATAACTCCTCGTTGTAGGGGGTCGGTACCCTACCACCTCCCAACCACCTCATCACCTTGGTCCACCATGACATGGTTGGATCGAGTGATATATGTGGATCAATCTTGACTCTAGGGCTCAATATTGGAAACTGATCGAAGAAAAAAATACACAAGATAGATGTGAACCTGAAGTTCCACTTCCTACCCTGTTTGCAGTCTATCAGCTGGCTCTTCATGTTAGCCAGTAGTGAGGTGCACTGATCATAAACTATGGGTCGTAAGCACTCCATTGAGTAGAAAACCAGTGGCCTTGATTCCTGGTGCAACAAGGCCAACCCCATGATCCATGTGAGTACAAGAATGACAATCTTTAAACTTAGGTTGTTGATCTCCCAAATAGGGAGTTGGCTCCCTACATTTTTTGTTCCTGCAACACAGTGAGTGGCGATGTAGTCCTCTATGTTCATGTCACTCCCAGAACCCCTGGCCTTGAGGTTCACCACCTCACCCTGATGTGACAACCCTGTAAGAAAGTATATATCCCTAAATTCAATTCTCAATGGTTGTCCATCGAGGTTGAAGGCCTCTTTATCCAGATCCCAAAAGTTCACCAGCATTTGGAGCATCCTAACTTGAGCCCTCATCCCTTTTAGAGCCCAAAAATTACAAATCCCACATATTTTTAATGCTAATTGGGCCCCTAGATCACTTTCCACTATAGAAAAAACTTTCTCATGCTCTTTTTCTCTCCATTACAGCACCATCCTACAAGAAAAATCCAATTTTTGAGTCAAATTCCTTTAAAAAACCAAGTTATGGACTTGTACGTGAGTTGCAGTATACACAGTCACATATAGGAATGCATATACGTGGTATGTTTTGATAACAAACATGTATAGGGATACATATACACGACCCGATGATCTACAACCCATGTATGTTATAACCCTAATTTGCACCARACATACCTACCTGACATCAGGCCATCTCATATGCCTTCTTTGCCAAGCCAATATTGAACAACTCTTCTTAAAAACACCCTTTTTAAAGGCCTAGGCACCCTGCTCCACTACCGTCCGTGTGTACACTCTAGCCGACCCACTACAGCCCGGGTGTACCTRCGAAAGCACGAAAAATGGAAAGTTGTTGACRGAACACACAGTTTTGGGTAAGTTAACTAAACCTTTCGACCATGCATGGCTAATCATTCGACTAAATACCTATCTCCTTCTAGCCTATAAAAGAAGGGGTAGGGTCCCATTTGAAAGGAGGAAAAATGATAGTAAAGAAACTCTACCCTAATTCGTATTCCCCTTTGCCCAATATTCTGCAACCATTTTGTGATTTCAATGAAGAAGAGAAGCAAGTGTGTTAGCAGTTGGTGCACAGTAAAAGAGGAGCCCAGGACCAAATTCATGGAGTAGTGGCCGTCTTCATCATTGTAAGTTGCTTTAGTGAAGTTAATAATAAAGAAGTACTTTTCCCGTCCCACCATATGAGGTTTTCATTGTTTATTGCGTACATGCTGATTAAATCTCTAACCCATTAATTTGTAGATCAAATGCATGTGCAGTTATTTGTTTGTCTTTTGTGAATGCAGGTCAGCCTTGGGAGGAGAGTTGCGGTCAAAGAGCGACCAAGCGTAAAGAAGGATCGATACCAAACGTCGGAAATAAGGTATGTTCACTTGATCTTATTAACTGTGTATATGCTTAAGAATAATGGGGATTAGGTCTGGGATGATGGTAAAAAGTAGAAATATTTAGGTATTTTATACATGCATGATAAAACCCTAAGTGCTAGTCCATAGGGGGATTTCCCACTCACAATAGAATTGGCGACTGTACTGGGGAGCTCTCGGGTTTTCTAGGGACACTTTTTGGTAGTTTTAAATTGGTTTCATCACCTTTTTTCTGAGTTTCTACAAGAGTCTGAGCTAGTAGGGATTCTGGTCTTCCATACCAGTATTCCCTGCTCTCTTTTATTGGCTACATTTTCTTTTGGGGAAGTCACAAAGGTACACGCGGACTGTATAAGGCCTGCATGTGTGTACACATGCCCAACCTTCACAGAGCCCGCGTGGACACGCTACCCGATGAAGTGACAGTAATGTGACTAGGTTCAAAATTTTTTTATTAAAGAGGCAGTCATCCTCTTCCCTGTCAGAAGTGATCATTCTCAGGGGTTTTTTGAAACTCATTATGGTCTCTGTTTTTGTAGTTTGTAGCTTAGGTGCCACCTCAGATTGGTTTTGTTCTATGAAATTTTCCTTGAATTATTTTTCTTTTCTAACAAAGTAATTTTCTGAGTCTTCAAGAGATTCAGGTTCTCAATACCAGTAGTCTCTGCTAGTGCTTGATTTCTTGTATTTTCATCTTTGAAGAATTGCAGAGGTACACATGGCTTACATAAGGTCTGCATGCATGTACACACATTCTTACCTTACACAGCTCGCGTGCACACGCTGGTTGTTGAACTGTCAGCAACGTGCCTGTTGAGAAAATTTTTGTTTTAAGGAGAGGTAGTCATCCTTTTCCTTGTCAAGAGTTATACCTCTAAGGGTTCTTGGTCTTTTTCATAGCAGTCGGAAACTTAGGTCTGATCACAACAATAGCTTTCTTTTTCATTAAAAAAGTTTTCCTCAAAAATTTTCTTTCATAGGGTTATTAGACAAGTGTGAGAGTCTACTTTCATCAGCTTGTGTGTTATTGTCAGTAACTCTTTGTGATCTGCACTTAGGCCAGAAGTTTTCTTGGTCTTTACTTGTCATCATTTTTCCTTTTTGCTTTACGAGCATTAAATACAAAATAAATCTTTTATTTCTTGGTTTGGTTAAGTAGTTTTTGGTTTGCATTAATAACCAAGAAAAAATTTTCTTTCATAAGTTCTTGGTTGTTTACTTAGGACAATAAGTAGCTCGTAGTCGAGAAAAATCCTGTTTTGAGTTTGTTGTTCAAAGATCTTAGAAAAAATAATTTAGTTTGAAAAGTTGATCAAGAATTGTGTCAAGAAGAAGTTATTTTGTTTCCATATTTCTGTTTATCTTTTCTTTCATCTCTCAAAACATCACTAGTTTCACTTTCATAACCTTTGACTTAAGACAACCCATAAAAAATTAACGATTAATTAAAATCAACTAGACTTTATGTTTTTAGGGTCCATCAACTAGTCTAGGCTAGAGCCTTGATGTAGGTTGGAGAGGAAACTCTTCAAGGCTACAAAACATACATAAGATTCTGTGCTAGGGAGTGTTAAAAGTCGAGTATCATGGAAGTTATACGGGACCCCCCTCTAACACAAGGGATAAACAAGAGGTCACGTGCAGAAAGGTAGCGGAGATAACCCCTCCAAATTCAGACCAAGCATAGTGGGGAATGCATATAGAGGGCTTGTTTTGGGATTCCATCGATTGCATTTTCCACGGAGCTTCGTGGGTCTCGAATCCGTTCAAGGTGATCAGTTGTCTTCTGTGCCAATTTCTTTTGATACCCTTGACATGTTTTAGGCTTGATACCCTACTCATTGCGGTCCACCCGACTGTCAACTGTACCTACCTGGTGACTGTTCACGTGTTGGCAACCTAGTTGCCATTATTTTAGGGACTTACACAGGTGACTGCGGGGGCAGACCATGGTACCTAGGAAAGACATCGGGCCACACTTTGCAGAGTATACCCAGAGGGTGCTTCCATGTTCGACTTGCACTTGCATGGGTAAGTTGCTCTAGTGTTGGTTGTTGTAACTATTCTTCCAAATAGTTTAGTCATTGCTTGTTTTATCTCGTAGGGACTTTTTCTAGTGTGTGTTGTTTTTGAACGAATAGAAAGCCCTAGTGTGTCTTTGATATTCTCACACAGTGGAGGATCATGATCTCCATCGGTCATAAAGGCTTCTTGGCCTACCACCGGTTACACTGGATCCACCCCCACCACCACTAAGGCGAAAGCTAGAGAAACAAGGGTCTTTTGAAGCGATCGGGTCACAGGAAACTGTGCTCGACCAACATCTAGAGGAACCAACCATTTCAGACCTAAGAGTGGAATCTCTCGGACCACCCATAACTCCAACCACTGATCTTTCGGCGCCCATCATCATACATATTTATCCTTTCGAGCACCAGATAGTGTCACATGCAACACTGGAAACAAATGTTGCCACTTCTTCTGGGAATTCTTCTATTCCCACTACGACTGTCACCACAGGAGGTGTTCCACCTCCTAACCCACCATCATCGGTCCGAACCACCATGGTATCAAATGCATCTACCTCGAGTAGTGGTCTGATACCGTCTTTGGTGGCAGCCACTGCTCCTTCCACACAGAGTGTGACAGGCCCTCCGTTCTCATATGGGATGCCTAGCTCAAGTACAATCCATGTACTCTCCTACTCCACTTTACAGACTCTAGGTCTGGGGGCAGGGAGATCTAATGCTCCTCTGCAAGGACCCATGGGGAGCACTTCATCTCCCTTTAACACTTTCCCTTACGAAGGAGGTCATATCCCTCCTGCGTCCCCTTCGCTCGGCGGTACCCACCAGCAATCCGTCGGGCCGAATGCACACCATAGTTCATTTGGAGCAAGGATTCAAGGACCACCTTCTCATAATATGCTTGTAGGTTCGACATCATTTTCTTTGTTCGATGCATTTGGTAACAATGCTTTCTCATCAGTTTTTTTCCCAACTGGGGGCAACCCTGGTTACGGAAAACCTAATCCTATGCAGGGTACTATTCCTACATAGGGGGGAAACCCAAGAACTTCTTCTGCATTAGGACCTTGAAATTCTTGGCAGGGATCAATTCCCTTGTCAGGAATGTCAATCTGGGGCAATTATTTTCACAACCAATGGAATCTCGGGCAAGGTGCAATACCTATTCCCATGGGATCGGCATGGGGCAACCCTTCCCAAAGTCCTCTGAATGTAATGCACTCCCAACCATCTATGTCCCATTTCGAGAATCAGTCAATGATGTCTCCTCAAACGAAAAATCCGTACGCTAGTCATGGCCATGGTTTTTACCAAAACCATGGCCAGCAACCCAACTTTTCCTAACAACCTGGTGTCAGTCAAACTCCAGGCCCCTTTTTCCATGGTTATCACCAACAACCCAAACTACCTTTCCTGGCAACCTTACATTTTCCAGACTTAACAAGGTTGTTGAACGACCCTATCTGTCATGATCTGCGTTGGCCCCCTATGCCAACGAAGTTTCCTTTGGACATACCAAAGTTCGAATCCAAGCCTAACAAAGATCCAGGAGATCATGTGACTAATTTTCACCTTTGGTGCTCATCTAATTCATTGAAAGACGAATCCGTACAGTTGTGATTGTTTCAACGTACTCTCATTGGGAGCGCTACGAAATGGTACATTGAGCTCGACCACTCAAGATACTCTTCCTTTGGAGAATTGGTAATGGCTTCCCTAAACCATTTCCAATTACCTGTGAGATACGACACTAGCACAGAATTGCTGGCCAATTTCAAATAGACAAAAGTGTACCATATCTCTAATCACATCCCAGAATGGAGACACCTGAAGAGTTTGATTAATGTGTCAGTGCCACCAACATTCCTGCTTGAGTGGTTCCTTAAGTATTTGGTCCCACAGTTATCCAAAGGCGTCGCAACGTCAGGAGTGTTTTCCGAAGAAGATGCAATCATGAGAGCTCAATAGCTTGAGCTAATATATTCTCAGTCTAGTCTACTGTATAAAATCTTGCCAGATGTGCCACGATCAATACTTGATAAAACCAGACAGAGAGTTGGACCACATGACGATGGTATTGTTGGTTTATCACAAACAAATCCCATTGAACATTTGACGAAACAATTGCAACAATTGTTTATCCAGCATACAACAGCCAGCCAGACTACTTTTCCAGCTGCTCCCCCTACCCAAACGTCAGATGTACATAGTGTGAAATCAAAAAATCCGAAGGCCACCAAGTAGCATGATGGAAATAAGATACAACGTAATAAGGGTAAGGAGGATAAGAAATCCAATAATAATTTTGGTGGGGGCAACACCGAAAAAATGAAGTCAAGGTACCCGTGTAAACTGTGCACAGAAGACCACCCAATTCACCAATGCCCTCAGCTTGCAGAGGCCCAAACGTTATTGTCACAGCAATAGCCTGTTGTGTTAACAAACCCATTTCAACATGGCCAAAATCTAACTCAAGCCTCTACAAGCACGGAATGGGGCAGCCAAGGACCCCCTCCATCTTCAAACAATCCTGCATCCGTGAATGTCTATATGATGAAAGGTGATGCCTATATATCGAATAAATCACATGATTACAGCAATCCAAGCACCTCTAAGAAAGGTAAAGATGCTAAAACCCCATCTCTTCCTCTCCAGATCGAGAAG
>JASDQU010014105.1:29351-44711 GCA_032191745.1 Picea mariana
AACATTCTTCCCCTGTCAACTATGAGTAACTTAGAAATACAACAGATATTCAATAAGGACTCCCCCTGACCAGGTGAACAGATTAGACGAAAGAAGTTATAACCCCCAACTTTTGATGAAGATATCCAAAAGGGGTTGCTGCTAATGGTTTAGTAAAGATATCAGCTATTTGTTCTGTGGAAGGGATATAATTCAGCTGAACAACTTTGTTTGTAACTTGTTCTCTGAGAAAATGGTATTTTATTGGTATGTGCTTAGATTTTGAATGAAGTACAGGATTCTTATAGAGACTGATGGCACTAGTGTTATCACAGTGAAGTGGAATGGGATCAGTGTAAATTAACTTCAAATCTGCAAGAGTTTGTATCATCCATAAAATATGAGTGCAGCAGGAAGCAGCAGCAATGTACTATACTTCTGTAGTTGATAAGGAAATAGATCCTTTCTTTTTACTAAGCCATGCTACTAATGAGTCACTCAGGAAGAATGCTCCTCCATTGGTGCTTTTTCTCTCATCAACACAGTTTGCCCAATCTGCATCTGAATAAGCAGTTAACTGGAAATTCTAATTTATGGGATACCATAGACCATAATTCATTGTTCCCTTCAAGTATTTGAATATCCTTGTGATAGTTACCAAATGACTTTGTTTAGGAGTAGACTGATAACGACCTACCATTCCAACAGCTTGCATTATATCAAGACGGGATGTTGTGATGTACAGAAGATTGTCTATCATTGATCGGTATGTCCTTTGATCAACATAGGGTGACATATCATCTTTACTGAGCTTGCAACCAACCACCATAGGTGTACTAATAGAAGAGGAATCCTCCATCTAAAATTTCTTCAACATCTCTTTCAAATATTTTTCTTGAGATATAAAAATTTCTGCAGAACTTTGTTTTACTTGTAAGCCAAGAAAATATGACAGTTCTCCTATCATGGACATATCAAACTCTGTTTGCATAGAGTTAGAAAACCACTAGACAGATGATTCATTAGTACAACCAAAAATAATATCATCTACATAAACCAAAACAACTAATAAATTATCACCTTCAGACTTAATGTAGAGATTGTTGTCAACAGTACCTTTCTTGAACCCTTTGTCATATAAAAATTTGTCCAGTCTATAATACCAAGCTCGTGTTGCTTGTTTCAGTCCATATAAGGCCTTATTCATCTTGCAAACATAATTAGGATTATCTATCAATGAGAATCCTTCAGGTTGCTCCATATATACTTCTTCCTCTAGATCTCCATTAAGAAAAGATGACTTAACATCCATCTGATACACTTTAAAGTTCGTATGGCATGAATATGCAAGGAACATTCTAATGGCCTCCAATCTTGCCACTGGTGCTAAATTTTCATCAAATTCTTGACCTTCAACTTGTGCATACCCTTTACAGACCAATCTAGCTTTATTTCTAACAATTTTTCCTTTTTCATTCATTTTATTCTTGAACACCCATTTGGAACCTATTACATTCTTATCTTCAGGTCTAGGGACAACGTCCCAAGTATTGTTCTTCTCAATATGATCAAGCTCTTCATTCATAGCTCTAATCCAATCATCATGTCGGCTGGCTTCATCAAAATTTGTAGGTTCAGTCATAGATAAAAAAAGCAACATGAGATTGTTTTGAGTCTTTAATCAATTTTCTTCTTGTCTGAACTCTTTATTTATATCTCCAATTATCTGATTTTCAAGATGATTATTTCTAACAATTTTGAGAGGTGATTTTGCTTCTTTCTGCTGATTTGTGTCAGTCGAAGTATTCGTATCTTTATCTGATTCAGATTCTTCTATTCCTGATCCTAGGACATGTTCATCTTCATCTTCAACTATATCTTTTGTGCTTGTTTCAGCACTACTTACATTTTTGACCGGGATTTCTTCATCAACTTTTATGTCTATACAATCAACTAGTTTATGCAGCCTCTTATTGTAACATCTGTACCCTTTACTTTTTGTAGCATAACCCAAGAAGATACCTTCATCAACCTTGTCATCATATTTGCCAATATTTTCATCATTTTTCTTGATATAACATTTACTCCCAAAGACTTTAAAATGCTTGATTGAAGCAGGTCTTCCAAACCATAGTTCATAAGGAGTCTTGTCACTGTGTGGCCTGAGATGAGCTTTGTTAAGGATATGAACAGTTGTATGAATTGCTTCCACCCAATATGTATGAGGTATGTTCCTTTCATTCATCATAGATCTTTCCATTTGTTGTACTGATCTATTCTGCCTCTCAACAACTCCATTTTGCTATGGATTCCTTGGAACTGTGTGCTCTCTTTTGATCCCATGTTTATTACAGAACTCTTTGAAGTTCCATGAACTAAACTCTCCTCCTCTATCAGACCTTACTGCCTTTAATCTTTTTCCTGTTTGATTCTCAGTCAGAGCCTTAAACACTTTGAATTTTTCAAATGCTTCAGATTTTTCCTTCAAAAAGGCAACCCTAGTTAGTCTAGAATAATCATCAATAATCAACATAAAATAATTTTATTTTCCTGTACCTTATTTCCTTGATGGTCCACTTAAATCCATATGTACTAACTGGAGAGGTTTTTCTGTTGAAGGAAAGTTTTTAGATTTGAACTGAGTGCAAGTAAGCTTTCCTATCTGACAGGGTTTACAAACAAAGTCATATGGCTTTGATATCTTCGGAAGATATTTTACTGCCCCATTGTTTTTGAGCTTGATTATATGATCAAAATTTAGGTGTCCAAGTCTCCTATGCCACAACCAACTTTCATCATATTTGCTTAAGTGGCATTCTTCTTTTTCTTCTTTTAACACATAGACATTGTTTTCTGTTCTTATCCCTTTTGCAACTAGTTGTCCTGAATTCACATATTTTATTCTACAGTCTTTAGAGGTAAAAACGACTTCACATCCTCGGTCACAGACTTGACTGACACTAAGCAGATTATGTTTCAGACCTTCTACAAACAGCACATCTTGAGCTTTCCCTTTTTCATTACTCAAACTTACCATTCCTTTACCTTTTATTTTTCCTGGTGCATCATTTGCAAAAGTTACATTCTCTGATTTGCTATCACTTAGAGTTAGAAACTTACTTTTTTCTTTAGTCATATGTTTGGAACATCCACTGTCAATATACCAAGGATTCTTTTGTCTTTGGGCTGATAACACTAGTCCACACTTTTCATCTTCTTTCTTCTTCCAAAACTTGAAATTTTCAGCAGTGGGGATCAAATCTGACTTGTAATTCTTTAAATGATAGATTGCAACTTTATGTCCTAATTATGGAAGTTGTGACATTCTGGTTCACTGAATAACAGATCATAAAAAATTTTATGCTCATAATTGTTGTTGTGTTTCACCTGTGTCCTTCTCCCAGTCATCACATGATTTATAGTCTGTGATTGTTTGTTGCTTGGTTGTCTCAATCTTTGTAGTGGAAGATAATTATTCCTTGAAAAACTTGATTGCTCATATCTAAATCTTAAAGAATAGTTTATAGCTTTGTGACCAAAATTAGAGCAAAAAAAACAATAACCATAGAAAAAACCTTTGTACCTTGAAAAAACCTGTCTTCTTTGAGGAGGTCGATTTCTTTCATGTCAATAATCTCTCTGTTCTACGGATTCGGTTTTGGTATTTTTTCTTTCATTCCTTCTTGGTGGTTGATTTTCTTTCTTTCCTTTTGTAGAGTGACTGTTGTCAATGTTTGAGGATTTTACAAACTTTATAGGTTCTATATTACTTGGATGATCACTACTTGATCCTTCTTCATACCCCAATCCAGCTTTCAACTTTGGGTTTCTTTGTTGATTTAGAATGGAGGCTAATCCTTTTGAGGCTTTAATACTTGGCAGATTTTAGTGATACAATCCCTTAAACTTCTCTATTTTATTTCTGGTTTTTACTATCTATTCTTCTAAGGATTCACACCTAGCTTTCTTCTCTGACAACTATTTTTTCAGTATGTCCTCTATTTTCTTTGCCTCTTCTAATTCCACTTTCAGTAGGGCAAAGTCTTCATCAGGCTGTTTACTATCTTTCTCGAACTGTATCAACAATTGTTTTTTCTTTCTATTCTTAATTCTGAGTCTGTCAATCTCTTCCAATGCACTGATCAGTTCTCCTTCCATATCAACCACAGCTTCTTCATCATTATCATCATTGCCTGTGCTTTTATTATCATAATCCTCTTTTTCCATAAGCATGACGTCATTTACCTTATCTTCACAGGAAGAGTCACTATCAGTGTCTTCTGAGGAATTGTCATTATTTACAACCAAACTTTTCTTCTTACTATATTTCTTGAATTTATACTTCTTTTCATCATCAGAGTTCTGGTCCTTTTTTTGATGGGGACACTTAGATGCAAAATGACCTATCTTACCACAGTTAAATCATTTGAAGGGCAACTTGCCTTGATATTTTCCTGATCCTTTCTTTAACCTTCTCACAAATTTTACCTCAATATCATCTAATTCTAAATCAGTATTCTTGTTTGCTTTAAAAGATGCTTCTCTAGTAATGGATTTATCTTTGTTGATTCTCATTTCATACGCAATTAAAGTTCCTAGGAGTTGATCAATGGACAGAGTCTTAAGATCATTTAGTTCTTCTATTGCAGAGACTTTTGGATTAAATTTATCAAGCAAAGATCTTAAAATATTCTGAACTAAAATTGATTCTTCAAACTTCTCACCAAGACCCTTCATGGCATTCACAAGTTCTTCAACTCTTAAAAAATACTTGTTAACTGTTTCATCTTCATTCATCTTTAGTTGTTCAAACTTCAACCTAAATGTTTGAAGTTTGGCATCTTTTACTTTCTCATTTCCTTCATAGTTGTTAATAAGTTTATCCCACATTTCTTTGGCAGTTTGAAGATGCATCACCTTTACAAACTCGGCTTATGCAAGTCCATTCAAGATAGCATTCATTCCCTTAGCGTTAAAGCTAAATTCTAACTTATCATCCTTGGAAGCTAACACAACAAGATTTATGTATCTAGTTCTACTACATCCCAAACATCAGCACCTAAGGCCATTAGGTATGTTCTCATTCTAACCTTCCAAAAGGCAAAATTTGTTCCATCAAACAGAGGAGGCTTATTGGCTGAAGTCTCTTCATGACTTGTCATGTTTAAGCTTACAGATCTACCTTTAAATAAAAGGAACCTGCTCTGATACCAATTTTTGGACAACTGAGAGGGAGGGGTGAATCAGTTGTTACCGTGCTTAAACAATATTAAGTCTATTAAACTATTTTTAATATTTCATCAAGTGACCATCAATATTATACATCATATGAACAACATAAATAATGAGCATCAATCACACATAAGATATACACAGAGACAGATTTTTCACGAGGAAACCCATAAAGGGAGAAAACATCTTCTTCTTCGAAATGATAGGCAGTCTTTTAAGTTATGTACATCATCTATAATTGAGCACCAACTCAATGTGAGGCTACTACCTCTATTTTACAAGCTACTACTTGCTGAGAGCACCAACTCTCTTGTTTCTCTAGCACCAACTCCCTGGTTTCTCTAGCACCCACTAGAAGGAAGCTCCAACTCCCTAGTTTCTCTAGCACCCACTAGAAGGAAGCTCCAACTCCCTAATTTCTCTAGCACCCACTAGAAGGAAGCAATAACTCCCTAAGTGTTCTAGCACCAACTGAATGGAAGCACCAACTTCCAGTCACACAGGCACCAACCTGTATTACAAAGAACAATAGTTCTCCCTTACACCACCCTGCCACCCTGGTTTCTCTGGCTGCAACTAGATGGAATCTACAACTCCTTGTGTTCGAGCACCCACTTGAACCTCTGAGGACAATAGTCCTCCCTAGATCCTCCCAACCACCCTGATTATAAATAAATGATTGAATAACCAACAACACAGATAAATCGATTCTTACCACTTCTTCATTGTTATGCAATTCTTCTCTGCTACACTATTCTTCTGCTCTGTTCATACTTGGCTTGACTTGCTGTCTCTTTCTATCTATTCTTTCTCTGTCCTTCTCATGCTTTTTGATATGTGCACATTATGCTCTCTTCATCTTTTCTCTTCTGTTCAGCTTTTGTTCCTTATCTCTGATCTTTCTTCACACTGCGCATATTGTAGTTTTACCTTTCTACAGTTCAACTCATTTTTCAATCAGAACAGCCAACTTTGCACAATCATCTCATATCTTCTTTTATTCACATACGCCTCTGCAATTAAATCGCCAACCGATCAAGAATCATGAATCAGTTTTTCTAACTAAATCATAACTGATCAATTAACTGTGAGGTGAAATAGTATCCCTCCGATCATATTTGAATTCACGTGCACCGTTGGATTACAAGAAACAAAATGTCTTTCGTATTTCATATTTTGGTAATTCGCAATTTATCATTTTGCGAATTCCTGTTGCGAAGCATCTCGACTCTCCAAGTTGCAATCCCTTAAATGGATCCATATCAATGGTCCACAAAACTTCATAATCTGATCCCTTCTTTTCCTAATCGAACGGCTGACGGGATTTCGGCTTTTTCCCTTCAAGTCTTCAAGACTCACAATAGTCCCTTTCGGCTTTTCGCGATTTCGCAATTCTTGTGATGAGATATCTTGATGGTCCATTTCTCAATTTCGGCGTTTCACATTTCGCGACTTCAGGACTCCTATGGTGAAGTGTTTCTACACTTCCAACTCCCAATATTCGAAACTCTGATTTTTCGATCTACGAAACTCTGAAATGGAGTGTGCCTGTTTTGGGATTTCAGCATTTCGCATTTTGCGACTTCGAGACTCCTATGGTGAAGTGTTTTTACACTTCCAACTCCCAGTATCTGAAAATCCAATTTTCTGGTGTGCGAAACTCTGAAATGCAGTCTTTGGCATGCTCTAATATTTCGCATTTCGGGATTTTCTGGAGTCTTTGACATGCTCTTATCTTTTGCATTTCAGGATTTTCTGCCATGCAATCATCATTGCACTACTAGTCTTGCCACTTTCTCTTGTTCATCGTCATCGAGCTAAGCTTGCCATCAATGACAAACAATGCAATCATCATTGTGTTGCTGGTCTTGCCACTTTCTCTTGTTCATCATCGTCGGGCTGAGCTTTCCATCAATGACAAACAAATACATTGCCTTATGTCTGCTCATAATAAATATGCCAACAATCACCTATTCCTCGCATAGTCCATTGGTCGCACTAGCCCCACATCTACACATAATAGACATAGATTTTTCAAATACTTTGGTGTATAAAAAAAATGATATATATAAAAAACAACATAAAAATTACATATATTTTAAGAAAAAAAAAAACAATGAAGCAAACTTACCCATCTCTCCTCGCTGCTCTCCGGGAGGTACCAGTATCTCAGGATCTCTAGAGCAGTGGATTCCAGCATAACGGTAGTCCTCTATGACTGGAATCTGTCATGCCCACCAAGCAAAGAACTTGTCATCGAAGGCCTCAATGGTCCTCCCTCCCCCCTATCGCGGAAACAACGCCGCCAATATGCATAATGCGGGGAGAGAGGCCTCGTGCCCTTGTATAGTCTCTCTAGGACTGAAGTTGGGAACTCTCTCAAAAAATAAAGCACAAAGAATCGTCCCAAATTCGAAGTTCCTCTGATTCCACATTTGACACTCTGTTAGTTGCCTCTTCATACAATCCAGTAAAGTGGTGCTCCAGTCAAATATTTGTGCATTTAAGCACTGAACTGCACAATTCATGTGCGCACACAAAGCCTGATGCAAAGAAGTGGACCTATTAATCTTCCCAATGAGAAACACTATCACTTTTAGTGATAAGTTAGAGATCTTGCTTATCGGCACTTGCGAGCTCGTTCTGTCAGTATCGGCTTCACAATGGATCCCAATCAACTCCGATATGTTATGAGGCCAGGAAGGAAAGGTATGAAAATTCATTGGTTCCCCTCTCCTCGAGAGGCTAGTCAGGAAGTATATATCCTCTTTCGTTGGAGCCAGCAACTGCCCCTCTAGCATAAAGGCCTCTGCATCCAGATGCCAATAATCCACCAAGGCATTCAGTAGCCTAGGTTGTGCTCGCATGAAAGGAAAATGGAAAAAATTTAACAAACCACACTGCAACAATGCAACAAGAGTATCAGGGTCCTCATCGACCAACACATCAATATCCTCATGCTCTCTTTCCCTCCAGTGAACATACATCCTGCAAAATAGATAAAGTTTAGGAGTGTTAACTCTTGTTTTTAATCTTTTTTTACACTAAATGGAAGGTCCAGGCGGGTTGTAGTGCTCACAGAAGCATGTACACTTGGACTATCATAAGGCAGCCCATGTGTACATGCAGGCTGTCATAAGACAGCCCACTTGGACGTAGGTCCGACCTTTTAAAGGTCGACGCCCCCCAAAATATGAATTTAAATGCATAAAGAAAGAATGAGAATGCAAGAGGGGGTAGTAAGTACTTACTTGGTCCAAGTGGATGGTCGTTTCATCCACTGAATCTCCCAGAATCAACTCTTTTCACAAGGTAGTTTTGGATTTTAGTCAATTTCTCAATTAGCAATGGTGATAATGAGCCGTCAGCTTCTATTTATAGATTTTTTGGCCTCTTTTTGTCAATTTTTGGACCTTTTTGTCATTTCTTCCAAACTGAAAATCATTTAATATGGTTCGGGAGTTTTTCTTTGGATTGTCATGAGAAGTGTTCTTTGGGTATTTGGAAATTTTTTGGAGTTTTGGGTCGTTTTGAAGGTCCTTTGGTAAAAAGACATTTTTCCAAATCGTTGCATTTAAGATAGGATTCCACCTCCACTTTCTACATCTTGTTGTATTTTCCACTTTTCCATAAGATCGATCCCACCAAGTTGTGACACGGAACCATCATTGCTGCTTTAGGAGTGTTGTAATTTAGTGGTAGAGTGATCCGGATTATTTTCGACATGAAATGAGATCAGAGATATAATAAATAAATGCACAGAGATATTGCAGATATTCAATAATATAACATAAATATATCAGAGATGCAACCATAAACACAGATATACAGTAATACACGATTTCTATTAATGAAATAAATGTACAGAGACTGTAAATTACAGAGTGAAAGACTTGATAGAATGGTGGCAACTTATCTCTGAGAAGAGATGTGACGGCTACTCGCATTCGCAATAAGATGATTACAATGAGGCTCTGAAGGAATTTTTACAATAAACATGAATGCCAAAATTCCTAGACATCCAAAAACTAACCCTAGGAGATGAAGCGCCAAAAGTCATGTGGGCCCCATTTGGGTAAGTTAGTACATCAACTTCCCGGGGTCGTAACTTTTGCATACGATCTTCGTTTTAGGCGTATGATAGCTCATTGGAAAGGTATCGTTGAGGAGATTCATTTTGGGGGATCAATGATTCCTTTGGCTATCATTGAGAACCTATATCTTGAGAAACCTTCATTTGGTCCTTCAAAATGGCCCCAGAAGTTAAAAACTGCTAAAAATAGTAAATTGCTAAATTTGCTAGAAAACTATTTTGAGCCAGTCAGAAAATGTGGGTGGCCACCGATATCCACCTAGATCATATATCCTACCTTAACATGGATGCCATAGGTATATCCTGGTTTCATTTTGGTGTCCATGTTGTCACTAAACGACTATAGTCCCGGGAGTCCTTACTAGCTTTCCCTGATTACGAGTTTGATCCTCATTTGCATAATTTCGTATCACTCTTGACCTCACCCTCGAGACTCCCAAAACTTAACGGGTCTTCTTTTAATATCTTTTCAGACCCTCTAAATTTGAAAATATTGTCGAGCGATCTTGTTGACCTTTACACTCGCTAAATTGAAATTTGAAGTCACGTCTTTCCGACGGTAGTTTACCCCTTTTTGGTCCAGATGGTCAACTATACGAACAAAGGTATACTCTAGAATACTCAGTTCTCTAGAAGAGTACTCTCAGGTATAATTTTAACCCTTTTTTGGGCCTGAGGGACTAAATTTACGAAAAAGGAACCCCCACAGAGTCCATAGTTAAGCTCTTTTCAAACTCCCTAAAATTGAAAAGATCGTCGAGTGACCTTACTCTTTCACACTCGTTAAAATGATCCAGAAGAACATTCCTGGTGGAGTCCATAGTTAAGCTTTTTTCAGACTCCTTAAAAATGAAAAAATTTCCAAGTGACCTTGTCTTTATCACACTCGTTAAAATGGTTTTGAACAGACGTCTGGTCTGTGCTATTTTACCCCTTCTTCGAGCCGACTAGACTATCTTCGAAAAAAGGTACCCCAACGGAGTCTCCTTTTACATTTTTTCAGACTCTCTAAATATGAAAAACCATCGAGCTTACCTTCTCTGGGCTAGTTAAAATTACATCGAAGGACGTTACCATTGTGTGTGTTATTAATCACATTTTCATACCCGTGTCTTTGGCCTAATGCCGGCTCCATGTTGCTCTCAACTGAATCATTTGAAGCATGCCTTATATGCAAGCCCTGTAGCACTTTGCCTTTGTGTCTTGACACCTTTGGCCCCGGGAGGGATTTTTTCGAATGTCCTTTCTTTGAACATCAGTCTTGTCCTTGCGCCTAGCACTAGTATGTTTGCAACACTCATTCCTCCTTTGTAATGTAGAATTCTTTTATTCTTTCCAAAATTATTGAAAAGGACAAAAAAAAATCAAATATACCCCAAAAAGAGGAAGGGAAAAGTATTTTCTTTTTATTGGCAGCACAATGAGTCTCCCTTGGACAAAGCACATCCTTCCATTCGTATTTCAAGCTCTGGGATTTACTATGACCTTAGGAAGTTGTTCTCTCTACATAGAGTTGTGTCCTCCTCAGTTTGGTTATTCTTCCAGACATATGGAGAGTTTGTGTTGCCTCCTGCATCATGAACTTATGTCCATGCCATGCTTCCTGAGTCTCATCATTTGTCGTGCTATTGTCGAAGGGAATGTTTTACCAAGCCTGAGTCGACCCATCTACATGTCGTCTCTTGCCCTCATGCTTGACCATCCTGAAAGTCTAATCAAGTCTTTGTTCAAAATCAATGAAGCCTCCAGTCTGATCATCAAGATCCTCTAGTCCATGACCGACGAGCCATCGAAAACCTCTGGGTAGTGAAGTCGTACACTCATATTACACTCCTACCCAAGTTTTGAATATTTTGAAGTTGATACTCGAGCTCTGGAGACATCATCTCCATCCATCAGGCCTTATCATCTTCTAGGAGATAGATACTATACATGTATATCTTTTTTATTTTGAGATTTAGATCCATTGTGTATTGCTCGTGGCTACACCTTATATAGTTATATGGCATGGATCTACAGTGTATTTTATTAGTATCCATGATTTTATTTCATTATGAGCATGGGTATTCCCACCTCAGTGAGACAATTGTTATTTTACAGATGGCACCTCCCGAATTCTGGTCCCTAGGCTCACCAGTTTGGTATGTTGATAAATATTGATAATGTATTTCGGCCATCAGATGCTCCTCTGACCTCACACACTAGGGGGAATCTGTTATAACCCTAATTTTCACCAAACATACTTACCTGACATTAGGCCATCTCATATGCCTTCTTTGCCAAGCCAGTACTGAACAACTCTTCTTAAAAACACCCTTTTTAAAGGCCCACACGCCCTGCTCCACTATAACCTGTATGTACACTCTAGCTGACCCACTACAGACCATGTGTACCTACAAAAGCACAGAAAATGGAAAGTTGTTGACGGAACACACAGTTTTGGGTAAGTTAACTAAACCTTTCGACCATGCATGGCCATTCATTTGAGTAAATACCTAGCTCCTTCTAGCCTATAAAATAAGGGGTAGGGGTCCCATTTGAAAGGAGGAAAAATCATAGTAAAGAAACTCTACCCGAATTCGTATTCCCCTTTGCCCAAGATTCTGCAACCATTTTGTGATTTCAATGAAGAAGAGAAGCAAGTGTGTTAGCATTTGGTGCGTAGTAAAAGAGGAGTCCAGGACTAGATTCGTGGAGCAGTGGTCGTCTTCATCATTGTAATTTTCTTTAGTGAAGTTAACAATAAAGAAGTAATTTTCTCATCCCACCATATGAGGTTTTCATTGTTTATTGCATACATGTTGATTAAATATCTAACCCATTAATCCGTAGATCAAATGCATGTGGAGCTCTTTGTTTGTCTTTTGTGAATGTAGGTCAGCCTTGGGAGGAGAGTTGCAGTCAAAGAGCGACCAAGCATGAAGAAGGATCGATACCAAACACCGGAAATAAGGTATGTTCACTTGATCTTTTTAATTGTGTCTTTGCTTAAGAATAATGGGGATTAGGTCTGGGATGATAGTAAAAAGTAGGAATCTTTAGGTCTTTTCTGCATGCATGATAAAACCCTAAGTGCTAGTCCGTAAGGGGATTTCCCACTCACAACAGTGTACACCCTAATCCTTAATTTGCGCATTAAAAAACTCAAAAAGTGAGACCTAATTTAAAAGTCTAATCCACTAGAAATGAAGAGGAAGGAAAGAGTACTTACTTTGTCTAGATGGTTGTAAATTTCATCGCTTGTAGCTCTTGCAATTGACACTTGAAGTTCATGGGAAATTTGGTCCAAAATGCACTATTTGGGTGAAAATGTGAAATGGTATGGTAAATTTGGTTATTTTTACTATTTATAGAAAAAAATTACCCCCTTTACATAGTTTTTTCTAATATTTTGGCCTAGTGGACTAATAGGGCAGTGGAAGGAGTTGGTTTTGGTGGTTTTATCAAGGGATTCTTGCAGTTTCTAGCATTCTTTCGCCCATTCGTGACTTTGGCAGGTATTATTTATTTGACCAGCATATAGGATAGGTCCTCACTCCATCTTGCATTTTTACATTATCCTATGTCTATGATCCATATGCCTTAGATACAAACCCATTTATTAGTGACACGAAACCTCCTTACTACTACTAGAAGTGTCGTTATTGAATGGTAGAGACTTACCAAACATGAGTACCCTAGTTAGAACCTTTGTGCCATTTGGTGCCCATGCAGAGATTATTCCATAAAGACCAGGAGTCCCTTATAGATCCAATATGAATTTGCATTCGAGCCTCATATTCTTACTCATAATCATGCTGACCTATACATATGGGACTCCCACGAGTCTTGTTTAAGCTCTTTTCCGACTCTCTCAAAAAGAGAAAATATTGTCGAGTGAACTTGTCTCTTTCACACTCGTAAATTGGATTTGAAAGGACGTCTATTTGGTGTAATTTTAACCCTTTTGCGGACCATGTAAACTAATTTCGAAAAAAGAATACTCTAGTCACTAGTGGCTAGAATAGTTCTCATGGGTATTGTTTTATACTTTTTCAGGCCTAGGGGACTAAATTTACGAAAAAGGACATTCTTTGGAGTTAAGTTGTAATTGCATCTCATTATCTTGTTTGCAGTATTGAACCTATTTCTGGTTCCCGCTTTCGCATTATAAGCATATTATCTCAATAGTTTGCATCATCATCCAAGAAGAGCCTTGTTTATATCCTTTGCAGCTTCACACCTTGTACCCTACGAGGAAACATTCCCCGAGTGTCCATAGCCTGCATGCAACTCTTTACATTGAGCATAGGTGTGTTCCACTTTTGGATCTAATTTCTTACTCATGACACTTGTTTCCTCCTCTGTATCATAGCATTCATATGTCTATGAAAAAACAAAAAAAAAAGACGGATGGGAAAAGAATATTGTCTCATGTTGGCAGCAGTCGTGTCACCTTTGAACAAAGCACAAACTTTTGAGTCCATTTTTCATTCAAAGTTTGGGTTTAGCATGACCTTAGGAATTTGAGATCATTACTTAGAGTTTACTCCTCTAACTGGTTACTCTTCCAGTCCCTATGGAGATTTTGATTGGTGCCTCTTGCATCACAAAGTTTCATTATTAAGTCTATGATGTCGGAGTCCTCCATATGTCTCATGATCTCATTCAAAACATGTCTATAATCTTGTGTCGGTGATTTCTCAGAACTCTTGACTTTGCATGTTGGCCATATCCTTAGTGTGTCTTAGAGTTTCATGAATTTGTATTCCTACTATGCACCCTGGTCCTACTTTCATTATGGGTAGGTAACCTTGAACCCAATAGTCGAAATCTCCTCATTGCTCGTTGATTGGGGGGGTTCCCTTGTGTTCGACAATAAGAAATCTATTCACACATTGGGATTTGTGCATTTTCTTAGATGTCATTATCTTTATTGGTGGTTTCCTCACCTTTGTCGGCAGTTTTCCTTATTAGATTCTATTCATAGGGTTTTTTTCGTGCACTGCTTGCAACTAGTGCATGCGAAAGATGCACAGGGTCATTTTTTCTTGAACATGTTCTTCATCTGAGTTCCTAAAAATCATCAAGATACTTATTTGTACCTCGTGATGATTGATGAGAGATGCCTTAATGCTCTCCTTTCAGCGGGTCTCCTTCCATCGACTTCAGCTCATCTATTATGGAAATAAGGCCTAGAGTCCTATGAGTACCTAGAGGCTTGTAGTCATCAGTGGCAGGTTCTCTCGCCAGCGACAGTTGGGAATACATCAATGTCTCATGATTGATGGATTTTTCAATTGTTCGACCTCAACACCTTTATTCACACTTGTAAGAATGTACTTGGTGCCTTGATACCTACTTTCATTATCAGTAGGTTGTCTCATGTTTGTTAACATTATACCTTAATGTTCATTAATCAAATGAAGTCTCATTATGTTTGACCTCAACTCTTTTATTCACTTGATGTAGACTTTCACCTTTGGTAGATCATGTAGAAGACTTGAAGACATCAGTTTATAGTTGCAGTTTTCCTGAGTTGTTTCTATCATTCAATGGACCAGTACCTATATGACTTCAGTTATCATGGGAGATCAGATTGTACTCTATTGTATACAGATATCTTCAGATTGATTTTGAGACTAGTTTTCACTAGGCCTTGTTCATGAATGTCGAGTCTCATGATTGTCGCATTTTCATCCTCTTTTCCTTTCAGCATTCATCACATTTATCCATATTCTACCACTCCATAAACCATTCATTAATACCATTTTCATAATTAAATATGGGATTAGCCTTATTATTTTCCAAATCATTTATTTTAGCATTAAAAGAGAATTTGTGATTAAATATTAGAAAATTGACATGTTTTCATATATATCTCAAAAATGTGTGATCTTTGTCATGTGTAGGAATATGTGAAGGATTAATTCAAAAGACTTCTCGAATACTTCCTCCACCATTTCAATATTTGAGGAGATAATTCAAGCCTATTCCAAGGAGAAGATCATGGAGATTTGGTTGTCATATCTTATCCAAGATATATGAGAGATATGTGTGAGGATTTGAAGGGATTA
>JASDQU010014105.1:50099-73117 GCA_032191745.1 Picea mariana
TATATATATATATATAATAGTACTATTTTTATTTTGTTTTGTTTAATTATAATAATAAAAATAATTTTATTTTAGTTTGGCTTTGTTATAATAGTCCTATTTTTATTTTGCTTTGTTTAATTATAATAATAAAAATAAATTTATTTTAGTTTGTTTTTTTATACAAATAATAATAATAATGATAATTAAAAAGAAAATTTTAGGTGACATAAAAAAAATACTAATAAAAAATAAATAAATAACAAAAATAACAAAAATTTTAAAAACAAATTATAAAAAGAAAAATTGCAAATGGACATCTCACTCATTCTTGGACACAATATCCAAACATGCATTTACGCTTAAACACTAATTGTTTTCCTAAAGTCACTTCAAGCAACAATCAACGATGGAATAACTGTGCAACGACAACAGGTATAAACACATGTTACTTCTTTAATTTGCCGTGTTCGTACTTCCTTCTCCATGATTATGTTTTCAAACTTCTCACAAGTTATCGTGCAAGAATTGGTACTAAGCTTTTTCAGGTTCACAGCCGGTCACATCTCATGATGAAGTGATGTTCAAGAATCAAAAACTCTTTCCATGAAACATGCCTTGTTGGACACTTCGAAGGAGTTGAGTCTTATCGCACACATCATGATGATTGTTGTTACACAAAACCCATCCATACAACCATTCCACGTCATGATTTATTTCCCCACATCTCTCCTTCACAGCGCATTGGTCATCCATGTGATGAGGTCTATCCTCCATTTCCTTATCCTTCATGACTTTGCACATGCCTATATTTCTGAGTCGCATACATCTCTCTCCTATTTTTCCATTCATTTTACCTTGCAAATAAAACCATTCAATTCCCTTTTTGATGACTACATTACCCTACTTTCTTTTTCATATACATTGTTGCTACTGAGACCTTTTCATTTATAGTCCTACCAATCTTTTTACAAACTCGTGTTGACTGATGTGGGATTCTTTAAGGCCCACCTTTCAACAAGTTTTGCCCCATCAACCTCAGCACCTTATCTGGGATATAGACTAGAGTTCATTTGGAGTACCTGGAGGCTTTCATGCCTTAATGGAAAGTTCTCTCGCTGACAATAATGGGAATATATCATTGTCCCTTGATCGTCAGATCTTCCAAGTTGCTCGACATCAGCTCATTCATTCGCACTTCGCAAGATGTACTCGGGTACCTTGGCACTCATTGACATCAATGGTGAGTTTGCCTCGCATTGGTTAATGACATTCATAATTGGTCGATAATCCAATGACTTCTCTTCATGCTCGACATCGACACATTCATTCGCATGATTAGAATTGTACCATCGATTTTAGCAGCAGGTGAAGATTATACACTTTTCCATGACTCCATCAGCAGTTGCAGCAGTATTTTTCCAATCATATGAGAGTACCACAGTTCCACTTTCATACTTCCTTTTTTCCATGATTCATCAGTAGCAATTCAGATTCTTCCACTTCACATTCTCTGATCCAACAGTGACATATTCCATGCTCCAGTAGCCGCATCAGCCATATTCCTATTACATAGTTCATCTACATTTTGGGTAAGTGGGGGTATGTTGTTTTCTACTCTTTAATCATGCATTTCCTTACATGCTAGAGTGAATGAATTTGGAAAATTCCCTCTCCTTTTCGTACACATAACACATCTTCAGTTTGGGGGGGAGGAGAGATATTCATTACCATTTGATTCCATATACACATTCATCACCTCATATATTGATGACCAACATGTCTCGTCTGAACTACACTTTGTTGCACTTTTTCCAGCTATTGATCTATCTTGGCATGATTCATAACATGAAGAAAAGGATTTCTTATGCACGTTGATGGATTATCATTTCCAATACATGTGTGCTTAAAATATTATTACAGCGAGAAGACAAGTAAACGAAATAAATGTTGTTTACACAAGAACCAACATTTTATTATCATAACAACAAGAGAACAAATAATGAAATGAATGTTGTTTACACAAGAACCAACATTCTTCATATTCATGGTTTTCACACAAGAACCAACCATAAGAAAATGTCAGTTGTTACTTATGTATTTCACATCATGGAATGATTTCATTCAGAAGCCAATAGTCCTAAAGAATAACCATGAAAGGTTGCATGAGAACATGCCACAAGATCAGTTGGGGGGGGGGATTTTCATCCTCTTGATTGTTAAAAAAATATAATCATGCATAACCAAAATTGAAAAGAAGAGCTTTTTTGCAAGGTTGCATGAGGACATGCAACAAGTTCAGTTGGGGGGTATGTTGAGTCTCATGATTGTCGCATTTTCATCCTCTTTTCCTTTCAGCATTCATCACATTTATCCATATTCTACCACTCCATAAGCCATTCATTAATACAATTTTCATAATTAAATATGGGATTAGCCTTATTATTTTCCAAATCATTTATTTTAGTATTAAAAGAGAATTTGTGATTAAATATTAGAAAATTGACATGTTTTCATATATATCTCAAAAAAGTGTGATCTTTGTCATGTGTAGGAATATGCGAAGGATTAATTCAAAAGACTTCTAGAATACTTCCTCCGCCATTTCAATATTTGAGGAGATAATTCAAGCCTATTCCAAGTAAAAGATCATGGAGATTTGGTTGTCATATCTTATCCAAGATATATGAGAGATATGTGTGAGAATTTGAAGGGATTATATTTTGTAACAATGGGAAATGGGTTGAGAGAAAAGTGGATCTGTAATTATGAGATGTTTATCTTCTTTTCAAAGCTCTCATGTACAAAAGAGAGTGCCCTCTCTTCATGAGGAGGGAGGAGAATCATTATTATGTAGATTGAGGGAAGAATTATTATGATGTAAGATAGGTTCTTGAGGAGAATTGTTATGATGTAGATTGGATTCATGAAGAGACTCCTTTTGTAAACCTACCTGTTGAAGATTAATGCAAGTTTGAATTCAGTGATTTTGTCTCTCGTAGAAGTTAGCATCTGGTGATCTAAATCTTCCATGTTGGCAACGGCGAGGGCCACCGATCCAGCTTGGTAAGCTTATTGTAAATTGTTAATGTAGATTTTCATTTCATGTATTTGTTATTTTGATTTCATGTTATTTTGTTTGATTCCACTATTCGAATTTGTTGCAAAGTGTGGTCATGAAAGAACAGTTGGATCTCCATATTTCACCATACATGAGATTTAATGGAGCATTCCACTTGTTAGTTTAGTTGCTCCAGGAGATAGAATCAAAGTTCACCTTTTCTTTTCATGAGCCATAAATGAATATGTCCATCACCTGAGAAAGAGCTTTTGCTTGTTTATGAGTTTTTCTTTCCAGCTTTTAAATTGTGCGAAGATTTTTATTTTTAAGAGTATATTGGTTTCTAAATGGTTTTCTTATCTAATCTATACTAAACAGACATAGGAACCTATCTGTTATCGGCACATATAGTGCATCAACTCTACTAATTACGAATCTCGGTTGATAATTTATGTTTGGTAATATATTATGCATATAATTGCACCAACAGTGACTATGACAACCTATGGCATGTATATACCTTTGTATTGCCTATTCATGACCATGAACAATTGTTTTGTATATTTCCACATGGATCTGCAGTGTAACTCAAATTGGTAGCCATGTGTACAAAGTCATTATGGATTTTAATATTCTTATGAGAAAATAGTTCATCCAGTTGGGTCTCCATTACTCCACTTATAGGAATTATAATGTATTTCAAACATCGCAGATACTCCTCTGACCTCTCACATTAGGGAGAATTTGTTATAGCAAGATTTTCCTCACCCCATGCAAATTGCTTAGAAGGCCTTTTCCATTTCCCTATGCAGACTTGAAGTCCCTTTTTTTCAATTCCCAGAGCTAAAAATCATATGTTTCCACATATACATGCCCTAACATCTATACAACATGTGTATATGTAGTTTGCACCATTACATCTTGTGTACATCAAGTTTTGTTCCCAAAATTAAAAAAAGCTATCGTGTTTCCATGTCACGTCACAAGATCCATGATCCTTGACCTTCCATATACTGGAAATGTTCTGAATCATCCCTTTAGTTCCATTTGAAGGCTATAAATGGGCCATATCCAAGTTGTGGAAGAGAGGAGAAGAATTCAACTTTGAGAGAAAAGTTTCTCTGGGGAAATTATTCACTTCATATTGAGTCTTTATCTCATTGTCCTTTTAAGTCTAAACACAATGTTCAGCCCCCAAGCTCTTCCCTCTTTGATGAAGAACCTTATTGTCTCTCTTATATGATATTTCCTTTGATGGAGGATTGAAATGGTGGAAGCCCAGTTGGAAGGGACTTAGTTTCTCGGTTCTGAGACGTACCAACACGAAATTTTGTCATTCATACACTTCTATTGATCATATTTTAATAAAAATATTATTTTCTCGTCTAATTAATGTCTTGTAAATATTTGAATTGTTATTCCATGGGTGTATTTTTTATGAATATTGATGGACTATGTTATTATATGTGCTAACTTTATATATTATCACCATATGCTTTTGTATCTTGGTTTTTGAGGACAAGTTGCAGGTATATAGCTTTGAGTCAAGTGCTCAACGGTGGACTTCATCGAACGTCTAAATGAGGTAGGCTCTTTATCTTGTCTTGTTAGCATGTTTGTTTATATAGCATACTTGATATTAGAGTTGATTTATGCATTAATTTTCATCTATTGTGGTTTACCCCATGCCATGGAGTGATTTTCCTCGTAACAGATTTAAAGGAGTCAAAAGGACGATGTAGAGGAAACATAGGAGTAATAAAGGGACTCAGGTCAAAAGGAGATAGAATAGGTGGAGTCTGAAGTGTAAGTCCATACCGAGTCCTCTAAATCCTTCTCCTTTTCAAAAGTCTCAAAGAAGGCTCCCAATATCTCCCCTTCTCTTACAAGGGGATGAAAATCCAATCAAGATTGAATAGTTCATGAGTTAGAAATGAATATTCTTCTGGGATGTCGTGCAAATCTTAAATTTCTCCTAAGATAATTATGCTATGTTTCTATATTTTACTCTATAATAAATTTGTGATAATCTATCCATGTACTCATGAAATCGATATGAAAATCCCTTGTAGGAAAAATTGATTTCTCTCCTCCCTATTTTGTGAAGGGAGGTTGGAAATCTGAAAGATTCCAAATCAACACTATTTGTACGATTGTTGTTATCTATGCTACAACTCTTTTTGTAATAAAATATTTTTTAGTTTTGGTTTAAAAACAAAGATCATGCAAATAAAATTATTTTACAGTGGGGAGAACATTATGGTCCTCTTCTCCATCCAACATGCAGGGTTTGAATAGCTTTAGATACTTCAGATTCACCACTGAGATAATCTACATATAAGGAGGATGTCTCAACATGAAAGCATTCTCATTTACCCGCTCAATGATGTCAAAATGTTTGTATCTATGTGGCTTGAGTTTCTTCGATGCTATTTATAATCATTATTTGTAGTGGTAAAGCCGCACCTTATCTCCAACATGAAACTTGTGATCTTCTATATGTTGTTCATGTCTATCCTTATGCTATTGTTGGCTTCTCTCAAGCTAATCCTATACCTTTAGATGTATCTTCCCCATCTTATCCATGAGTGTGATTTCCTTCTTCTCATATCCTTACATCTATACTTCATATTTCGACTATCCATACACAATGTCAAATGGGGAGGGAGGTAAATAGCCAAAATAAGTCTCAAAAGGTAATTTTTTGGTGAAAAAATGAAGTGCTTGATAGTATGAATGTTGGATGTACACAAACTATTCATTCCAATTCCTTAGATGCTTACTATTTTACCCTCTCAATAGTTGTACCTACATATAGTTGAAACCTTCCATTTGTATGTTGGTCTGAGGATGATATGAAGTGGAATACCTCATCTTGGTATCCATTTTCTTCCAAAGTGTTGTCCAAAACCTGCTCAAAAACATGTTATGTCGATTAGATATAATGGATCTTAGCAATCCAAAATTTACCCAAACATGACTGAAAATAACTCAAATACTTCTTGTCTAAATATCATCTTATTGCATGGAATGAGCATGCACATCTTGCTGAAGCAATCTACCACAACAAAAAAATAATCATGGCCTCTCAAATACATAGGTGACCCTCCAACAAGGTCCATAAATATTCTTTCCCAAGGTGTTATGACCCAAGGGGGGCATTTATGGGGTTAAATGTATATGATATGATCCCAAGGGGGGGGAATATACAGGGCTAAATGTACATGTAATATGTAAATGAATATGTAATAGGGTCGGCCTAATAGTAAAGGGGCCTCATGTGTAGTGTGTGGATAGGTATATATAGAGATCATGTATTCATTATTGAGACATGTGAATTGTGATGTATGAATGTATTTGGGTATTTGGAGGAAGTTATCCTATTATTTAAGGAATTATTTTGTAACTTATCTCTCTTATATATATTGGAGTTGTCCTCCACACTCACATTGTTGTACATGATGTGTACTTCTGGTTTATTGTGGTATCTTAACCATTTGAATTATAACATTTTGTATAAGAGCATTGATCCTAGGGTTTTGCTTCTTCAAACAAGTCATCTTGGAATTTTTCCATAACTTTTTTTCTGGGCCGCTTAAAAAAAAAAAAATTGGAGATATTTAGAAGACATATCAAGGTTCCTGTGGTAAAAATATCAAGTTCTGAGTTGTTATACTTTTAGAAATATAGTCTATGGAAGATAATATTTTTGAGAGATGATTTACACAATAACTCCTTAAATAATAGGAGAACCTCCTCCAATTAACCAATTGCATTCATACATCACAATTCACATGTCCTCAATAATGAATACATCATCTCTATATATACATATTCCCACACTACACATGAGACCCCTTTACTATTAGGTTGACCCTATTACATATAAATTTTCACATTACATGTACATGTATCCCTATATATTCCCCCCTAGGGTCATATCATATACATTTAATTNCCCCCCCCCCCCCCCCTTGGGGTCATATCATATACATTTAACCTCATACATTCCCCCCTTGGGTCATAACATAAGTCTTGTTTGGTACTAGAAATGGAATATAGAACCAAAAAAATTTGTTGCTTGGCTTGCTTGTGATGAAAATAACACAACTTCTAATAAATCTCACCTCCTACTCCTACATCTTTAGCTAGTCCACATACCACTGCAAATTTTACATTGTCTTCATTACTCCAAAATGCCCATCGATCTTAGAAGTGTGAGCTTCCCTCATCACATGAATTCTTATGACCTATAGTATGCACAAATTGTATAACAACCCATATTGGAGATTATATTCAATCCTTCCATGGTAGTGATTGGTCTCTTCTTCAGCTTGTTGTACACTCCTTTAAAGTATTCATCCCCCTCATAGTCTTTACTCAATAGTTCATGAGTGAAGGGCTCAAGATACAGGATCACTCCAACGATTTTAATATTCTTCAGTGGGGGTCATGAGAGCATTTAAGCTAGATTTTTTGTAGTTCATTTCTTATACATGATCAGTAGGTGGAATTGTTGCAACAATCCCAACCACTTGTAATACCTCACTTGTTACATCTTTCTTTGACTTTGTGGGTATTATAGGCGTTGGTGATAGGTGTGTATGATGGACTCTTTCCCTAAGAGGTAGTGTTTCCACTTCTCCACCACTTGCACAATCACGTAGAGATTTTTATCATACGTGGGACAGTAAAGTATTGTTCCATCAAATAACTATAAATGATAACATACCAATCAAATACAGTTCACATAGCCACTAACCATTGCTATTTAGGATTAACCTAACTTGTTCCATTTAAATTTCACATGACTTCTAACATATTATAGTATATGCCCCTTCTTTTGGATTTATCTTTTATAATTCTCTTTCCATTTCTTTTGTTTGATGTTGTTACTAACATATGTCTTGTGTAGGTGTAGCCAGGAAATAATCATGGTGACATAATCAAATGTAACAACTGTAATATGGATGCCAATCATAACATAAAATTAAGCTTCGAATAACAGAACATCCATAAAATGCATCATCCACTCGTTGTTATGCCAAAAAAAACGATGCCAAGATTGTATCATCAACCATATAAGACCCTGTAACAAGCATTGAAAGCAGCATAAAATGTGTGATATGGCTATCTCCGAGCCTCTAGCCTACAAGGGGATCCCACCTACTATCATTATATCTTATTAGCATAGTTTAAATAATAGGATTTAGCAATACTTTGCGGGCGAAATTCCTTGTTGTGATTTTTATCGTCAACAAACAAGCAACTCCACAGGGAAATTTGTTTCCAACATATTAATAACTCAGAATATATGGTTTTGCAGAGCAAGAATAGAAGACCAATAAGGTATAACCAAAATGATTATGCAACAGGGGGAAGTGAGCAGATTTAATGGAAAAATGACCAAGAAATTGGGAATAACTCATGGAAAATGTTAAGTATGAGGGGGGTTTATCCATGTATGCATAATCATTCAACCAGAATTTTCTCTTGACCTCAAGGAGGAAAAATGTATGGACTTTCTCTTTTAACTCTCAAATGGATGAAGAAATGGAAAGTAAAAGAGGGAGGTAACCAATTTGTTCGTAAGACAACAGTGAAAGCAAATAACAAATTCAATTATCCTTCCAGGGGGAACATCATAACAGTTGTGTAAGCTTGATTTTTATTGACTAACAATACCTTGCAGGAGTGTCACTATGGCAGAACTGATCCAACATCTTATTCTTGACCAAAATTAAACTAAAAAGATGAAAATAAATAAAAGTCATAACATAAATGGAACTGCAAAATCTAAAACAGCAGAAATAAAATGACAGAATTGCAAAAAGAAGAAGGAAAACTACTAAATAAAAGCAGAATTTAAACTACTATAAAAAGCAGGAATGAAAAGAAGTAGTGAAAATGAAAACAGAACTAAACTACTAATATACAGAAAATCCAAACAACATTAAAACTTTTCAAGTTGGTTCCACGTAATGTTTTAAGTCAGAACCTTTAGTGTTGTAGGAAAATAATTGCTCTTGTAAATCTTTTAGAATGTAAGATTTTGTAACTAGGACAAAATTGATCTTGAAAGGACCCAGCCATAATTCTTGAAACTTTGAGACAACTGATAGTCCTTTAGAGTACACGATTAGATCATCAAGATAGATATGAATAATATTGTTGATCAAATCGTCAAAAGCTACTTGCATAGGTCTTTTAAAAGTGGCACCTGTATTATATAATCCAAAAGGAATAGGTTCATAAATCAAGGTGCCCCAATGAGTAATGAACGTGGTTTTAGATTTATCTGCCCTTTTTACCTTGATTTGATTGTAACCGTAAAATTGTCAAGTAARGACATAATCTGTGACCCTGTAACTTGTTGCAAAAACATTTCCATGTTAGGGAGAGGAAAGTGATTTTTTATACTAGCCCGATTTAATGCGCAAAAATCAACACATAATCTAATCTGACTATTTTCTTTYTGATCGGGAACTAAATTGGAAACCCATTCATAATACTTGACCGGAAAGATGATTCCATCTTTCAAGATTTTCTCCAAATCCTTACTAATAGTTGCTTCTAGTGCAGGGTTGATAGGTCTTTGTTTTTTCCTGACTGGTTTTATTCCTTCCTTGATGGGAATGGCATGTTGTATAAGAGCGAGATAAAAACCATGAAGATCCTCATAAGACCAAGAAAAAACATCTTGAAATTCTCCAAGCAGCTTGGAAAACTTCATTTTATCTTCATCAGAACATTGGGCACCTATTTTAACATTATTTGGAGACTCGGGTATCCCAATGTTCAAGGATATGGTTTCACCCCCCTTCCTTTTTGACTCCTTTTATTTATGTTTCTCTTTATTGCCTACATCACTCGATGAAAACGAACTCTCTAGAGGAGTCACACCCTTAGGAATCTTGTTATCTTCCATGGATATAATTTCCTTAGGCTTATAAGGTTCATTTTGAATGAAAGCACATATGCTCTCATTGCTAGGGAAGACCTGCCATGATTCTATATTGTCAGGGATATATGGAATATATAGAGATTGAAAAGTACGATCATGTCTGTGTGGTAGAAGTTGTCGATTAGGGGAGGCTGCAAAAACAACTAATCGATCAGCCATTGAGTTCAATTCCCTCTTAACATGAGTAATGTTGAAAGATAATAGGTTCAAGATAAGTGCCCAAACAATTTGGGTGTATTGTTTCATAAACTTGCTACTAGGAGAGTATATCTTACGTACAAGGTTCACAAGAAGCTCGGAATCCCCAAAGAATGTAAGGTGCCCACAACCTAGATTATAGGAATTTTCAATGCCTAATAATAAAGCTTCAAATTTACTGACATTGTTTGTGAAAGAAAACTCCAACCTATAAGAAAAGTTATGAATTTTCCCTATAGGAGAGTAAAATATAATGCCAGTTATGTTATCTTCATTAGAGCATGAACCATCAAAGTGCATGTGCCACATACCATCATCTAAGTCGATTTGTTCCAAGGGTATGTTATCCTCCTCAGCAAATATGGAATACACCCCTAGGTCCTCTTCGATATAATTCACATTAGTTTGTGGAACAATGTCTATGTAAGGTGAAATCCTTCCCTCTCTAAGGACTATGATGTTTTTACCATTTCGAGGAATGGATAAATGTGTCCCGTTGAGTGACAGGTATCCACCCGTCAAAGCTTTCCAATATCTTCCTAAGATGATTGAGTAATTGCATATTGGCTTATCAATTACCTGAATACTAAGGGTTGTCATTATTTCAGGGTGTGTGCACAAAACTAAGGTCACATCTTTGATCTCACCTATGATCGTTTGTTGTATACTATTATAAGAGAGAATTCTTCTGGTGTTTTAATTTGTAGAAGACAATCCTAGGTCTTCCATAATAATATTCGACATTAAACTTGGGCCCGAACCACCATCAATGAGGAAGCAATGGGAAATCTTATCCATGATCTTTACAGAAATATAAAAAGGGATATTTTTTACAGGGTATCTAAAGTTATGTACACCTAATTTATTTATAGACGAATCCTCTTCATTTACCTCTTGAGAGAGGTTGGCTACAACAGAATCTTTTCCTTCCATGAACTGTTTTAGATGCCTCTGTTGTTCAAGGACGAAAACCATTTCCAGAAGGATTACATCTGCTTTGATGTTGGCCAACTAATTTAGGATATTGTATTTGGAAGAGGGGAGAGGGGAGGTAGTTCCTTGACTGTCAGGAACCTTGGGAACCTGAACAACAACAACTGGTGAGGATGAGCTTGGGCTAGAAGAATTGCGGGGAGGATCATATTTTCCCTTGGAAGCGTAGGATTTGTTTCTAGTATTGATGATCATGACATCTTCTGGCTCTGCAAAATATAGGACATCAATGGTAACTTCTGGTCCTTTATGAAAGATATTATCTCTAGAATTGTTCCTTACCTCACATGTGGCTTCCTCATGGTATTCCTCTCAAAAGTTACACCAACTCTGAGGCATGATAGCTTTAGGCTGGAAATTATTTTCATTTGGATTTCTAAAGGGGGTGCAAAAGAGGATGAAGCTCCAAGGGTGAGAGGGGATACATTTCCATTTCACTCATACGCTATCATATGATTATTCATGTCTTGTACTAGTTGTAAGAGGACAAACATGTGTTTTTTTTTAACTGATTCTCCTTGAGGAAGACATGTTCTTTCAAGTTGTTCTTCATACTCTAAACATGTATGCAGAGTGGAACCGAGGTTATCAATGGATTTTTCCTCAATCCTATGACGGTAGGGAGAAGGTAATGCATTATAATAATGCATGAAAGCGACTTGGTTATGAGGTCGAATAAGTTCAAGGATTTGATTGTATAACTTGGTGAAATGCAAGTTAAAGGACTTGATGGTCTCACCATCCTTATAGGCGATGTTATTGTACTCCCATAACTTCTCAACTAGGATTTTAAATTTCACATAGGTGTAATTGAGCCAATAGACTAACTCCTCCCAAGTAGACAGAATCTTAGGAGGAAGGTCAAAGAAATCGATCGCAACCTTTCCTTCTAAGAAATTGACAAATAAGTGCATGCAAGTATCATTGTCATTAGCTCCTATATTGTGACAGGAATTAGAAAATGCCACCAAGTGTTCATTTGTAGTGACAATGTTATTCCCCGAAAACCTAGGAAGATGCTCTTTGAACTTAGGAAGTGGATGAGTAACAGGTGCCAGGTTAAGAGGAGAGGAAATATGCCACAGTGTGGTTCTAGCATCTTCTTCAAATTGAAAAATCCCATACGTTTTAATGACTTTGGTGGGGTTTGTGGTATATTGGATAGGGACATGGTGACTATATAAGATACCAATCACTAACGAAGTTTAAGACTGAGAGGAGGAAGCACTTCCAGTGCCGCCAAAGCCACCACTAGATGCCATCTTGTGGATGATAGGTAAGGGAGAGAAAGACAAACTGGATGAATCAGACAAGGTTCTCCTTAGAGCACTTTGTTGGGTTGATAACACAACGTTTCTTCTTCCTATTTCAACAATAGGAATAATTTCAGTTGATAAGCCTCTTCTTCTCCTACAAACATGAGGGTCTAAGGACATGAAAAGAAGGTCAAAGCTGAAGGAAAAAGAAGGTTATTTCTGATTTCTAAGATGTCTACGTCTAGATTCCCAATGTTCTTGGGCACTAATGTCTCGTTCAATTGCTTCCCATGAATGATTAAGCTCGGCCTGAGTATTAGCAATGTCTAAAATGGTGTTAAACAAATTCAAAGCAATTTTGGGCTAACCTTAAAGACTAGGCTCAATATTGGGATGCCTTACAATAGGTACAGTCATTAATAAATAAAACAGTCAAAGAATCAATACCATAAAAATAGATGTATTCGATGATAATCAAGCATAAAAATCAACCAGAGAGATATTGAAGATCTCCCCAGTATGGTTGCCAAATAAAAGTTGAGGAAAAGATATGAAATGATCTTACTCAAGCATTTTCAGATTTTACTTGGCTAAAGCAAGATAGACGGGAATATCACCCTATGTTTATAGCCATCAAAATTTGTTTCCAATCCACAAGTATTGATTACAAGTGCTTAGGTTGATCTTTTTATAAATGAAAGTTTGCTGAAAAAATCAATATTTATGTAATTTTATGAATATAACAGATGTTGAAATAAATGTAGATACAGAAGTAGAAACACCAAGTCAATAATCAAAACATATGAGACATAAAGAAATCATTTATTCCATTCCAATTTATCAAAAGAATCGTTCTCTTTACAAAATTCCCTGAGGAAGTTTGGACCAAAGTCAAACTTAGATGTCCCCGATAAAAACCATACAAAAGGACTTCTGACATAAAGTAAAAAACTGAACTTTAAAATCTAGATCAGCTTGCCATAGATTGTTTCCCACTCGACTCTGCACAATAGCCTTTGTTTGTCATGAAATTTAATTCACAAACAGACAAGTATATATAGACTATCAAAGATAGATCAACACCTTTGAAAGACAAGTGTCTGGATGATGTAATTCAGCCCTGAATCTTGTTGTCTACAATAGGAACCTGCTATCATAAAAGAGAATTAGGCTTTCAATTAATTAAAGAATGAATGAAAATTGAATTATCTCAATAAAACTCAAGAGCAGACCTTAGTATGTTTCTCCTTCTATTATCCCCTTGTTCCTCCTTTTCCTTTTGCCTTTAACAAATTAGAATTAGTTGAATTAGTTGAACTACTTCTTTAGTTAAGTTAACTAAAACTCAACCAACTTTTTAGTGAAGGGGGAAAAGTAATAATATCATAATAAGGGTTTTTAATAAATAATAACTAGTAGGTGGGACCCCTTGTGACTCCCTTTAGTTCTTTAACAAACATAACACAACTAGTTAATCAATCAAACACATCCCTCCTTGTGAGTCCCATCATCACTCTCATAATTTGACAATTTATATCAATGATAATTGAAATTACTTCCAAAAGTATATTATCCATATATCCAAAAAATAGTCTGTTGTCCAAAATTTCAGAAGTCAACTATTCTCAACAATCAATAAATAAAAACACTTAAAACCCATATTTTCCACTCTAGGAGGAAATATTTCCCTTGTTTCTGTTGTCACCCTTTGATATCTCTGAATTTGCCTCAGGCTGTGTGGAGCCTTTAGGCCTAATCTCACTGATCACATGAGAGAAATCATCTCTCAAATGCTTGTGGGAGGACATGGATTTGGCGGAGTCATTTGAGGGTGAGGAGGGGGCAGCAATGGATTTTCCTTTGTCAGGAGCATGGTGGGCCTCTATTTTTAACCTTTTTCTTACATGTGAAGATTGTACTAGTGGGTGTACAGGGGCAGCTTGGACAATTTGATTAACAGGTGGAGGAGCAGGTAGAGATAATTTAGGCCATCCACGATGTTGGGAGATTGTCGGGTGGGCAATCTCTTGCCATCCATCGTTTTCAGGGAATTCAGGTTGTAGTGAGACATGAGGGGGAACTGGGATACCAGGGACATGTGGGGCTTGGAGGGGAGGCCTTTCTGGCCTAGGTTGGACCACTTTTTGTCCAATCCAGTTAAAAAATCTAGCTTGAAATAGCTAGCCCAACTCTTGCGAGTCTGCATCAAAATGTATGGAAAACCTTGTCCTTCTAGGGCCCCTGTTCCAATTTCCTCTTCCTATGTTACCCCATCCATCGCTACCTCTGTTGAAAAATCTCATTCTTGTATGCATTATTGATTAGCAAATAGTTTCTTCAACAACCATACATGACATCTCTTTAAATATGAAACAAAGTTTGGCTCAGCAACACATCAGACTCATGCAATCCAATCCATACAAATCATTTAACACTTGTTAATGAGAAGGGGGTGAATAAGGGTCCTGAGATATGTGAGGGATTGTATTGAGAGAAAAGCGTTAAATGAAGGGGGGTAGATCATGATTATTTCTCAACAAATCATCAAACAATCAAATGTATCATAAATCAAAGAATGAATCACTGTAATTCATCCCTGTGTGATCCTTTAACTATCATAATACAAAACTTATGTTAACTATAATTAAATTTTAAGAACAAAGAGTGGATAGTGAATATGGAAAGGCGATGGGAGTTGTAATGTGCGAAAAGTGAAAGAATGGTAGGGAAAAGAATGAATATTGTTCGTAAAACCAATTAAGTAATACATAAAAACAACTATGTATTTAATACAAGGATAACAATACCAATTAAAAATTACTGTGTGTTAAAATTGTTTACTATCCCACATTCAATTTCTTCCAAAATTTCTCAATTAACAGAGTCTATAATCATACTCAGAATCACTATGCCTTTCAACAGTCCTGTTAAGAGAATACTTGTTTCCTTTCATTTCATTTCCTTTATTTAAAAAAAAATCAAAAGAAGCACACAACCACATTGCTTCATCTTTGTCCATCATATATCACTATAAAATATAAACCACTACCCATAATTCACAGTTGCCCAAATCAAACATATACACAGGTCTTTTTCCCAAATTGAACAGAATTTTTTAAAACTTGCATGATTTCATTCTTTTGATAATATTAACCAATAAAACTTGCAATGAAACCATAAACAAAAATTCGAGCTTCATCATTGATGCTGCAATTAAGTAAAACATGCACGATGCCTCCATAATACATACACAGTAAACAACGAAATTACAGTCACCACTTGCTATGATCCTGATCGAGGCTAATAAAACACACAATAACCACCAACTAACAACTAACACCACGCTATGAGAACACAACAATTGAAAGCATAATGATAAGAGACAACCATTGATCGCACATTATCACTGACTCTCAATTTATCAAATAAAACGAGCTAGGTTTTTGACATAACTTTCATAACGAAAAGAGAAAATCCCTTTACTGTGTATCAATTCTCATCCCCAATCACAAATTTCCAACCAACTCAATCAAACAAGTTCAATATAAGTACTCAAAGCAACTGCCATAACGACTCAACCAATCTGTGACAGTGAATGAGATGCCCGACGAGAGTGTGAGTAGTTGGGGATTATCAAAATCAAGTTTTGTAACAATGAATACAAGAAGTAATCAAGAGTTCGATCAGTCATCAAAGCACAAAGGGAATGGAGGTCAAACATATCAACAATAGGTAGAGACCCTTCAAAACAAGCACAGTGGAACCAAAGGAATTTTTATAACTCTCGGTTTGTGTAATAGTGTAACATTTCAACATCGGGTAGCGTAGGAAACAATGCAAAGGAGCAACAATTTCCCACTGGATAGTAACAAATACCCAGAACACATAGAGGCTTAACCCTCGTGCAATTCAAATACTGAATCAATGGATAGCAGTGCCCGTGGGAATGTTGGCTCGAGGCATAATTTATATCACCAAACCACCAAAAGTATACATCTTGGCATAATGGCCACCCCATAACCAAATTTGTTGATGCCAATACCACAAAAATAAATCCAAGACCATGTGAATAACCCAAGACCATGGCTCTGGAAAATACACAGTGACCAAAAGGTAGTTCTAAAACATATACAACAACCCCATAGAAACTCGGATACAACTGGACATGGTTACCATAATTGTGAGGAAGCGGCCAGTAAGGCTAAACAGAGAGAAACCCTCCAAAAAAATACCCATAACTACTTAAAACAATAGAGAGCCATCACAATTTTCACCACACAGAACAACCAACGAATGCATAACTTCAACTAACCAATTCTTTCATTTGCAAAACGAATAACCACACAGTCATTCCAGAGAGAAGACCCACACATTCACATAGGTGCCAATCTCAGGAAAACACAACCCAACACATTACTGAGCCATCGTTCGTTCATACACAGAGCAAAATTCATGGATGGGATAAAATAACCATACATGTAACCAATAGATTTAAAAAGGGCGAGTTGGTCGAGCAGTTCCTTCCAGGCTTGAATCTCAGAGCTTAACTACCAACAAAACCAAATGAAACAATAACCATGTTGGGGTGATGGCCGGATGGGAGAATTATGGAGTGACGTGCATTTACTGCACGTCGCTTCTATCTTCCTCTACATTCAATTTCAAAGTACACAATAGTCATCAGTCACCAATACCATTAACCATGCCATTAATTCCAACTATTGAAACTTGCGACCATATTGCTTGCCAAATGCGCCACCCAAAATTCATATTAACCATTGCCAAAAACATACCATACCATATATCAAATGCACCCAATATAACTCAAATACAATTCACATAGCCACTAACCATTGCTAGTTAGTATTAACACTAACTTGTTCGATTTAATTTGCATATGGCTTCTAACATAGTATAGTATATTCCCCTTCTTTTGGATTTTTTTTTATAAGTCTCTTTCCATTTCTTTTGTTTGATGTTGTTACTAACATATGTCTTGTGGAGGTGTAGCCAAAAAATAATCATGGTGACATAATCAAATGTAACAACTGCAATATAGATGCCAAACATAACATAAAATTAAGCTTCGAACAACAGAACATCCAAAAAATGCATCATCCACCTGTTGTTATGCCAAAAAAAATGATGCCAAGATTGTATCATCAACCATATAAGACCCTGTAAGAGATATCGAAAGCAGCATAAAATGTGTGACATGACTATCTCCGAGCCTCCAGTCTATAAGGGGATCCCACCTACTAGTATTATATCTTATTAGCATAGTTTAAATAATAGACTTTAGCAATACTTTCAGGCGAAATTCCTCGTTCATATTTTTATCGTCAACAAGACTAAGGGCCTCTAAGGAATAAGGACCCTGCCTTATTTCATGCCCCTTAGAATCTTCATGAGTGATTGTCTAAGTGTGCTGTCACGACATCATGGATCTCTCGAACTAGGTAATCGTTAACCTACAATTCGAGCCATGACGGGAGTGCTAGTAGGTTTTGGTAGGGTTGCTACCACATCTCTCCCTCAATATCTAGTTGTTGTTCATGGCCCCTTTACTCCTTTTGTGAGTCTGATTAGCAAGCAATCTTCAGCTTGCATCCACCATGAAACATTGTCAATAATCCATAACAACATCATAATATACATGCTCATATGTCACATATGCAAAAATAAAAATACCCAAACCATATACAGTCCACTTCTTGACTCGATCCAAAGTCCAAGGAGATCCATTAATGCCATTCGCATCCTCAATATGTCAGGTGTCCTGCACACTCAGTATAAACTTGTCAATAGCACTTGTCTATACATAGATATCAATAATGTAACATCATCATCAGAATCCATAAGAGAAACAAATAATCATATACTGAACCGGATCACTTGCACGCAAGTGTCCTCAAAGAATAATTCATATCATGTGCATGCAAGAGAGGGATGCTACATGGGAGAACCCGAAGGAACAATTAACAACAAGTGGTTCAAGAAACTCAGAAATTGACAGCTACACCACCTAGCCTTGAATTATCTCTACTTCTATGTTAGAGGCCATAGATATGTCTGGATAAATCATGATTTTCTAGTGATGAAAACCCTATCTATAATTGAGACAAGGTTAGGCAGGATTGAAAGTGAAAACAAAATGAGTAAACAGTGTGTAGTTATGTAGGATCCAATTGAAGGTTGCAGGATGAATACAACATGCATGACCAATTCAGAGAAGTAACCCTGGTAAGTACCACCTAGTTTATTCACATAAGTAACCTTTTCAAGCACGGCTTAGTTGATCCACTTAGAGAAAGTAAACATGCCATATATGTCAAAATGAATATGAAATGGTTGTGCAAACCAACACATACTATCACTGAATTAAATCAAATATTGTTTCTTTTCTACCATCTTGTAGTGTTTCCCCAAGGTTACCTGCAATCGGATTTTTTAGAAGCTGATGTGCATAATACAACCTCTACAACTAGAAAACTTCCACCCAATGTCGTAAGAAAAATATTCAAATGGAAGATGATGTGGAAATCATCATAACTATTACATGATCCTTCTACTATTCAGGAATGGAGCCACCAGAGAGGCCAAAGTTTGTGATGTGTGATCCAATATCTTCTCCAAAGCCACCAAAATTGAAGTGATTGAGCTAATTCATCCTTTTGATATCGCCTAGTATCACAACACCAAAAGAACATTATTTCAAAGTTTTTCCCCTTCTCCTTGGACCCTTTTGAGGAAGCACTTAGCTATTTGGGTTTCTAGTTGAATCCCTCAAATATATAGAGTCAAGGACTAACTGTAGCATGTGGCTTGTAGACATAATCAAGAAGAAGGTCAATTGTTGGGTACATAGTGTTAGAATATGAAAGATGGTGTGCTTGTTTTACCATTTTCAATACCCTTGTCACCCAACCATAGGCCGAAGCCACCCTCCGAGTAACCTTCACTGAGAATTACTCCGGAAGAAAACTCTAGGCTAGATAGTCAAACAAGGTGTAGCGCATCTTCCTCCAAGGATAGCGCACCAACAATAGTTGATCAGATAGTCCAAACCCTAACCAACAGATAGTCCAAGCCAACACTGAAACTGGTTGTTGTAGCAGTTGCACCTGCAGCTCTCCTCCACATGTGCGCACCAAACTGGGAACTGCAGTGCGCACCAGTTGCTCTCTACAATTCTGAGATGTATCAAATGAGAACTAGCGCCCTGTATTTATAATGGTTCTGCCAAATTTGTTGGGGACTACTTCTCCTTCTGGGTACATGTCTGTTCAGTATATTATTATTATTTCCGGCTGACTTCTTCTCTTGGAGGCTAATAACCTAATATAAATTATCTTCTTGAGCTGACAAGACTTCTAGGGTTATTAGTCAACTCATTAGGGTTTTCTCTTGTTTTCTGGAGTCTTCTATTCTTATCAGGTTTACACGCGGAGGTAAATACCTCCCACAGCTACCATAATATTAACACTCCCTCCTAGCTAGGGAGTTATTACAGGTAATGGTCTTGAGCACAAAAACATACCATTTACCTGGTAGCATCAACATAGTCATTTAGACTATCTCATGACTAGATCATGAGCATCACCATCACCATCAGTTGCATCATCTCTCGAAACCATACTTCATCTAAGTAATTAGACATGATGTTGGATAAGTCACTCACACTATAGAGTGATACAAGAGTCATTCTTATAATCTAGAAGAGTAAATGCTCTGAACTATTTTCCATCTGGAAAATCTCTTGTTCATCATTCGTCTGGATGATGATTATCTCCAATAAACTGTTGATAGTCTTCAAGGCAATTAGAACAAAGATAGAACACAACTATGTCTATTCATATTAGTACATAACTACAATCTAGTGGTACACTACCACACCAAGTAACACACAAGTACTTGATCAGCAACGTATAGTCACGAACAGTGGAACATATCCACCACAGTAGTCTTCATCTACTGTCATACAGTCTTCATAACAAACATCTAATAGAAACCTGCACAGAAACAATGTTATGATATAAAATGAATCATATAGGCCAATCTTTCACTCACATCTGTGAGCTCTGAAAGAATATCTACCTCATAGTAGAATAATGAGATATCTAGACTATTCTTCTCAAGCAAGGAAGAATAATTGTCCTGTCTTCTGAACCTGGACCATTCCCCACCCTGGTCCATTCTTCCTACACTAATCAAAGTGCACCCTGGAGAGAATGTATAACTCTAAGGAATGTTGAGCCTAGACCATTCCCCACCCTGGGCCATTCCTCCTACACTAATCAAAGTGCACCCTGGAGAGAATGTATAAACCCTATGGAATGTTTGTCCCTGATTGTTGAGCCTAGACCATTCCTCCTACACTAATCAAAGTGCACCCTGGAGAGAATGTGTAAACCCTAAGGAATGAATGTCGGGACCATTTCCTTTGTTAACCACAAGAGGAAAAGATTGTCCTGCATCAACCTCCAAAAAGGACCATTCCTCATGTTAACCACAATGAGAAATCGTTGTCCGGAGAGGTGGGCTAGTCTTTTTTAGTAACCCTCAAGAAGAGAGAATGCCCTAGACCACTCCCCATGTTAACCACAATGGGAAGTCATTGTTTATGATACATCAGCAATCAGACTACTTCCCATGTTAACCACAATGGGAAGTGACTGTCCGTCAGAAATCTCAATCCACTTTCTGAACAGGGAAGCATCAGTCCAAGATGGACTATATTTCAAATTTAAAGATGAATGTATTTAATAATGTTTTCAGTACCCCCTCCTAACTTGGAGAGTCATTTCTTCCTTTTTCAATAAGAAGGAAGTTGTTTCCACGAGCTCCAGCTCGAGTACGCAAACTCTTTCATCTTGGATAGAAGCTTTACCAAAATTTCTTCTTATCTGCTCATCTATGGAGATATGTATTGGAGAATCATTTTCTCCTTTCTGGACTTCATCATGGATAATGTAATGCTTGATTTCAAATGTACTTTAGTCTGGACCACTATGAAGGCTTCATGTAGATCTGAACAATAGAGTATATCATAGTTGGAAAACTGGAACATATCCATGTGGCACTTCTTCTGTCATCATGAGATCTGATCTACTGAGTAGTCATCTTGATGTTATAGGAAATATTCACCACACTTCTGTTGTGCACTGGAGGTTCTCCACCAAGTTATCTTCTTCTATCTGCATACAGGAGTCTCTTTCTGGTATGCCTCAAAGTCTTGAGATTTCTCTTCATTCAATTTATCTTTATTCAATTTCTCTTGAGAGTCTCTTTATTCAATTTCTCTGGAGAACATTCTTTGCATTCATTTGATGTAGAATTTCGACTCATGGATGTTGCGGATGATATAATGACTTATGTAGAGATAAGTTTGGTTTACTGGAACAAGTAATCATCACAGTCTCCTCCCTCCATCTGGGAGAACCTATAGTTTTATATCTTCGTAATGCTATCATTCATAAGTGTTCCATACACTATTCTTCATCATGACTTTCAGTTCCTCTGCTTGATTGCTTTTATTGAGTTAATATCAGGCTGACAATCTTATGATTCTTGATACAATGACTGGTTGTCCTGGTTTCTTGGAATCTTCATGTTCTTCCTCGTGTTTAGCTCTTGGGACCATGGAGTAGGTTCCATTCCCTAAAGATTCCATTTCTTTCTTTTATTATAGGATCACGAATGTGGATGGACAACCAAGAATACTTAGACGCTTTTCTTCGAAGAAGTCTTCTTCTGCGGTTGAGATGAACACGTACTGTCTTTTATGGCTGCTATCATGGATATATATATTTCATCATCTTTAATGAATCATAGGATTAGCTATATAATCAGCTCCCTCCATCTAACAGAATCCACGCTTCCATCTTCATCCTTATTGTCTTCTGCAATATATAATTTTCTCTCTTGTCTAACAGAGTCCACGCTTCCGTCCTATTGTTTTCTACAAAACGTCATAAATCTTTTTCCAATTTCCTCTCAATTGCTGACTTCTTTCTATCTTTGCTTCTTCTAAGCCTCTTCATGATTGATTCGTCTTATCTTGCAATAGCTTCCACATGATTTGTATTTCATTATTTTCATGTGTATTATCTAATGATATATATTTTCATCTTGTTTGTTCTTCCATAGGTATAGTTATTCTTGGAACATATTATCTTCCAAGAGATAGATATACAAGATATGTACAGAGACAATGAAAACAAGATATGTACAAGAAATAAGAAGAGTGTTGTTACCTTTTAGAAGAAGTCTCTTCCATCCTGCTTAGTCTTCTTTGTAGGTTCCTTTTCTTCAGCAATTGATGCTTTGTGTTTCTCCTTCCTTTTCTTTAGCTCGAGACAATGATTCTTGTAGTGACCATACTTTCGACAGTTGAAGCATTGTGTTTATGAAATGTCTTTTTCTTGATTTGGATTCCTCCTTGAGCCAAACTTCCTTTTGTTCCTGACGTTCTCGAATCTTGTTGTGAAGGCTTGATCATCGTACTTCCCTTGGGGTTTCTCTTTTGCATTGATCCTTGATTCTTCTTGAGCACAGCAAGTCCAAA
>JASDQU010014105.1:154562-166177 GCA_032191745.1 Picea mariana
CAAGAAAGGGTAACGAGGCTTACATTAATATTTCTTATCAACGGGTTATGTTTTGGCTTTATCAGATTTTGGATTATTATTCTTGTCCTCCTTGTTCTTACCCTTCCCTTTCTTTTTATTTTGATTCTCTCGGGTAGGTGCAGATTGAACAAAATTAACTTCAGCAGTCTTACCGGTGGAAGGAGTAGGAGAAAGAGTATTTTGTGCATTAGAATTATTAGGTTTGGGATTGGTCTGACTGGCTTACATCAACAGGGTCTCAGCATGGAACGTGTCAGACACACCATCAGCAGCATGAGAAGTTGCTTGAGGTTTTGGGGCAGGGTTTGTGGAAGGACGAGAAGCATCAGGGATCAAATCGTAAAGTGTTCACGTTTGTGAATAAACGAGATCGAGATAGTGAGCACAACTAATCGCCTTCTCTTCAGTGACAAAACCACCCATGGTGACATCACAAGAGATAGGTCCAATGAGTGATTTGGTAAACCACTCGGCCAATAGAGGAACTTTGATTAAATGTCTTCTTCTCCTCCACTCATGAATGTGATCGGAAATATGAGTGGATGAGGATTGCTTGAAAGAACTCAAAATTTCGGTTCCCATCTCGTATCGAATTGGTAAATGGTAATGTGTCAAAAATTCCATAGCTTATAGGGTGTTAAAGTCATTGAAGAAAATTCGTGGTAACTCGATGTACCATTTTTTTGCCGAACCTGTGAGAGTTCATTGGAAAAGGCATAATCTGACAGAGTCATCCATCAAGGAGTTAGATGAACACCATAGATGAAAAGTCATAACATAATTATTCGGATATTCTCCTACTCGACCATCAAATTTAGGAATGTCGGACGGTAACTTGGTTGGTATGACAGGCCAGTAGGTAGAATGTAAGATAGGATCATTCAAAATCCTAGATAGATTAGGTAAGTCCAAAGTGGCCACGAAAGTCAACTATCAATTCACTTGTGGAAACTGCTAGTTTTGAGGGGGAAGCCCCATAGGTATACCAATAGGACCATAAGCAGTCTACAAATAAAGAGACATCCTGACAGATTCAGTTGTGGAGTATTTTGAGGCACATAGCCCATAGGGTTGGGCTGATTAGGGGGGTTCCCTTGAAAAGGAACACTAGGTCGAACGTTCAGACCCCAAGTGGGATTCAAAGAACCTGGATATGGTTGAACGAGGTTAGGGGGTACAAAAGAGTTAACTTGAGGATGTTTTCCCCTAGAAGATTGTAGGTTTACTTGGAAATGAATATTCCAAGATAGAGATTGTACCACAGGTACCTTCTGTCCATATAGTGGGTTATGGACTCCAACCTGAGGTTTCCCCCAAGTTGAGGTTGTGCCCTAATCTGAGGTTGTCCCCCAAATTGAGGTTTCCCCCCAAGTTGAGGTTGTGCCCAATCTGAAGTTGTCCCCCAAACTTAGGTTTCCCCCTAGCTTGAGGTTGACCTCCAACAGGAATCTAGAAGCCAGAAGTGATAGAAATACTGGTGTCTCCAAGCAAATTGGAGCCACTAGGGCCAGATCCTCCAGGCAAAGGTGGAGGAGGAACATAATACCCTCCGGAGAGAACCTAGGTGGAAATAGAAATGGAAGTATTCAAAGCTCTATAACCAGGGGGAAGTGATGGATTTGATCTAGGTGGAAGTGGTGTCCCAATCGGAGCTTGGGAGATAACCACATTTCTAGTAGGAATCATGGTAGCTTGTGGGACCATAGTAGAATGGGCCATTTGAAGAGTAGGAATCAAGTGAGAACCAATCAACAACTGGTATGGAATGGTGGTGACGTTACTGGTAGTACCAGTAAAATGGTCTAAAGGTACCGTATAGGTAACAGACGTCTCAGGCACTTGTAATGCCATAGGTCGATCAAGACTCACTCCTAGGTTATCGTAAAGATCATGTACTATCAAAGGGAAAGAACTAGGATTAGAAGTTTCGATAGTGTGATCTAGTTTCCTAAATGATTCACTTTCAAAAAGTGGATTCTCTACTCCAGATCTTGCATTAGGTCCAGTAGGTATTCTAGTATTATCAACAACAACGATTTCTCCAGATGAATTCATATGAAGTATACGTGTGTCTAGTCTGAGAAGGGGAAGTCTAAATGCCTCAAAAGAGTCTGAAAAAAATCTAAATCCTTATAAATATTGTGTGCTTCCTACTTCAGAAGCTACTTCGTTATTGACTACTCCCTCAGGAGAACCTTCTGGTGAGTTAGGAGGCAAAGGTTGGTAACCTTCCAGATCTTCCAGGGGTAGCCCTTGCATCCTACATGAGCGGTGAAGGCCAATGTTTCCTTAGTCAAGTAGAGAACGAAAAAAATCTATGGCCGACTAGAGGAAACAAACAACACTCACTAATAAAATCTAGGAATCAAACCAAGCAAACAAAGATTCTTCTTTCGAAGTCACTAGTTGGTGATGAAATCCAATGTCGCGAAATCAAGACAAGAAGGGGCTGGGATAAGTGGGTGGAAAAGTTACGTTGATGACCTGCTTAACGGACTTACACCCTGGTGCAAGCTCCCACACATAATCATGGGTGTACCCTCCAAGGAGCCCAAGTGAGTTTGGCCAATGTCGATTCCAGGTACTATGAAGAATTTCCACTCCACAGTCACCTCGTGTAAAAACCCTAAAGAGATAGGCTACTAAGGTTACCAACTACAACAATGATGCTTGGGGAAACAGTCGACACTCCAATTCACGCGCAAAGGTAGGGTATCTAGCCCGAAATCAACTCGAAAGGATTCCACTCATAATTGTGGGTATACCTTCAAGTGACCCCCATAATACATGCAACCTCTACACCAAGACCAACAAAGAAAGGTGAGTAACTATGTTAGTCTTAATACGACCTTAGGTTTGACCCTTGTGTGAGAAGGGTTTCCCAGGACAAAATGTAGCAATTGGATTTGAACTCTCTCTATCACAAGATACTATTGTGTGTTTTGATGCTTTGGAGAGTGTACCTCACAACCTATTCCAAAGTGCTATCCTAGCTAATGTTGGTGAAAAAGATCCCTAGAAAATAAAATTTACTAATAAATTTTAAATTTACATTGTGTTTTAGAGGTTGTTGCTTACTCAAAACAGGAGATGGAAGTGAAATTGTTGATGTTGTGACCTTGACCCAATAAAATGAAAAAAGAGATGAATGTGCAATTTTCAATTCAATGAACTCTAGTTACAGTAGGGAGAAGGTATTTCTTTCGAAGTACAACAAGCTACACATTGCGATTTCTTAATTTTGAATGAACATAATTCCAAACAATCATGAACTCAAAATTTTCCAATTTCTTCTCTTTACAAATATTTTGAATGTAAAATTTTTTGTATAAGGGATTACCTAAAAAGAATAAATGAATTCAATTATTCCTTTCCAAGACAAAATCAAAGATGTGATAATAGAATAAAAACGTGATCCAGGAAAATCAAGACATTCTCAACACAATTCCCAAATCAAATTCGTAATGTAGACAAAAGCGAAAAAACAAAAGAAAAACTCTTGACATAAGCAAGAAAAAAGTGTTTCTTAATCAACAACCAATCTGATGAACAAAATGAATCCAAAACTTAGAACAAACCAAATACTTCTCATCAAATAAGCATTCAGATCAGGATCTAAGATTGTATCCTCGTGATAATGAGCAAAAGTAAAAAACTTGCAAAATGCAAAAAAAGACTTTCAATCACTGAAAACCAATCACAAGCAAGATTTAAACTCAAGAATCAATCAATCATGGGCATAAAAAGTTCACCCTGGGATACTAACGAAAATCTGGGTGGTAAAAGACAAGATGACTCACTCCATCAAAATCTACAAGAGTCGTCGCAGGCTAGGTATAGGACACAGAGCGACAAGCTAAGGTTGTCATAGGCCACTGGAAAAGCAGAGTGTGACATCGTCGTACTTGATTGGATAGGAAGAGAGCGACATCTTAGGGTCGTCGCAGGCTGACAATGAGGTACAGTGCAATGATCTCTACAAGTTTGAAAAATTTGGAAGAAAGGCAAAAAATCCAAAGGAACTTCTAAACCCAGGGAGTCTAAATGGATCACCCACAGACTCAGAGAATGAAATTTATTAGAAGAAGACAAGCTAAAGGCAAACAGGAAGAAAAAAATCAAAAGGAGGTCATATCCCCAGTATGGTCACCAATTTTGTTACGAGACTTATCGGTAAATGAAGACATAAAAAGATCTCCCTAGATCCACCTATATCTAGAACAAAATAGAACAGAACATGATGCTTTCCCTAAGCTCTAATAATTGAGTTTACTATCTAGCAATAGCTGGTCAACATACCATTTAAATATCACTTCCTCTTGCCATTGTCATCCTAGCTCCAATCCAGTGCTCCTGTTATTGAAACTGCAAGGGAACACAAGCCAACCGAAGTGAAAGCAATAATATACTCAACGAGAACCTATGTATGTGATCAAGGAATCATACAATAAAATGAGATAAGTTTCATGGGAAAACATATCATTATATTATATAACAATGAAAGTGGAGATTGCAACCAAAGCCTTGATGTTGCAACACACACTTTCTCCAATCTTGAATGAAGAATATCCACAATGACTTGATGAACTGAAATGAGGTTCTTAATAATGATCCAATGAAAAACTCTCCATGCAAGCTTAGCTTATTCAACCTTCATTAACCTTAAAATCAACCTTTTGTGCTTAACCTTTCCCATGAAAAATCCATATTTGTATAGGGGAAAGAGAGATGGTTAAAGATATTGGGATGATACCACCAAATTAGAGAAGCGAGTAGGATCCCAACCATACAGACGCCACCTCACTTTATAGAACATCCCCTTCTAGAATTTTCATGAAACTTAACCTTTTCTTAGTATTTTGACATCGTTGCACCCTAGCTTTAGGGAATCTTGTGGAGATGTGGAAATCGAGCTTTAGGGAAGAGGTCGACGACCAGGCATTGTTGCACCCTGCTTAGGGTGCAGCTTGCGATGACCCTCCTTGACAAGGTTTTTGATAAGAGAAAGTCAGTCACTTTCCTCCTGAAGAAAGGTTCTTTTTGGGAACATGAACACATGTTTGTCAATGGATTACTGGGGTGACCAAAATAATGTGTAACAACGAGCCCAGAGAAGGTAAGCTCAGTAGTTTTTTCACATTTAGAGAGTCTTAAAAAAATGTAAAAGAAGACTCTAGGGAGTACCTTTTTCGGAGATAGTCTAGTCGGTTCGAAAAAGGGGTAAACTTGCACCGAAAATATGTCTATTCAAAACCATTTTAACGAGTGTGACAAAGATAAGATCACTAAACAATATTTTCAATTTTAAGGAGTTTGAAAAGAGCTTAACTATGGACTCACATCCTTTTTTCTGAATTTAGTCTCCTTAGCTTGAAAAAGTATAAAATTTATTGAGGATAACTCTCTCGATGAGACAAATCTCCTGAGGTGTACCTTTTTCTTCTATAATCTACAGGCTGGAAAAAGGGTTAAACTCATGCCACTAGATGTTCATATGTACCAATTTAATGAGTGTGAAGGAACAAGGTCACTCGACAATCTTTTCAATTTTAGGGAGTCTGAAAAGAGCTTAACTATGGACTTCGTGGGGGTTCCTTTTTCGTAAGTAATCTCCAAGGCCCGAAAAAGGTGATAAACCAAAACCAAGGAGAATGTTCCTTTTTCAAATATTTAGTCCCTCGGGCTCAAAAAAGGGTTAAACTTATGCCTGAGAATACTCTTCTAGCTAACTGAATTTCCTAGAGAATATCTTTATTCGTACAATTAACCGTACGGATCGAAAAATGGGTAAACTACCGTAGGACAGATGTGCCTTCAAATTTTAGTTTGGTGAGTGTGAAGGTAAATAAGATCGCTCGGTAATATTTTCATGTTCAGAGAGTCTGAAAAGGGCTTAAAGAATACTCCAGGGGGCTAATTTTCTTAGTTAATCCAGACAAGATCGAAAAGCATAAATACATTCTCATCGGATGTTGCTTTCAAATTGTAAAGCGAGCTTGAAAGACAACAAAGTGTTGGTTGTGGAGCATGATTATCTTCCTAATTTAGAGCTCTTTGTTTTCAGTCATGTTTATACCCCATGAAGACTTTACAACCTAGAAGAATGTGCACTCATCCACGCGGGGGAGTGCAGGGAGGATTACCCCCCCCCCGACGGGGTCCGGGGGAGCTATCCCCTCGATTGGAGGGTCCAGGGGAAAGCGGGCCCATGAATGAAAATGTTCCTTGTAAATGTATATTGTAATTTAATTTTAAATTTGGACCATTCATTATAAGGTTGCAGATCTAACGATAGAAGTTATGTTAGGTTTTTTTTCCCTAGAAGGAAACCCTCTTTTATGAGGGAAATGTATTGCAGCTATGGAATATAGCAAATATTGTATTATGAGAGAGGATATTGTGATAGAAAGAAGAGGAAGTTACAATGGGTTTGATGTAGGTTGTATCCCTTCATTTGCTGGATAATAATAAAGGAAGGACCTGACAATTTCTCTGGTGGATGTAGCCCACACTGGGTGAACCATGTATATATGTGTCTCTATTGTATTGTGTATATTTTGTGTTTTTTTTTTCACATTTGTTTTATTTTATTTCTCTGTGATCCTGTTTTTCGAACAACCGGTATCAGAGAGAAAGGTAACTCACAGGAAAAGAGGGTTTCTATTTTGAGTGGGAGTAATGGCAGAAGATGAAAAGTTTAGGGTCGAGAAATTTAACGGCCAAAACTACCAATTATGGAAGATGCATATGGAAGATTATTTATATCAGAAGGATCTATCCCTACCATTGGGTGGAATAGAAAAGAAGTTGATGGCTATGAAGGACGAAGAATGGGAGGTTCTTGACAGAAAGGCTCTAGGAACAATACGGCTGAGCTTGGCAGCATCAGTGGCTTTCAATATTTCAAAAGAAAATACAACGAAGGATTTGATGGATGCATTGGCTAAATTGTATGATAAACCCTCAACGTCCAATAAGGTATTTCTAATGAAGATATTATTTAATATGAAGATGTTAGAAGGTGCATCTGTTGCATATCATTTAAATGAATTTAATATGGTTACTAATCAACTAAGTTCTTTAAAAGTGGACTTTGATGATGAGGTTAGGGCTCTTCTAATCTTGTGCTCATTGCAAGAAAGATGGAACGGCTTGCTCATGGTTGTAAGTAACTCTTTCTTTGGTTCAAATACTTTAAAATTTGATGATGTTGTTGGTGTTATCCTTAGTGAAGAAATGTGACGGAAAAGCACAGGTGAGACATCAAATAATGCGTTGAACATGAAGAATAGTAGAAGACAACGGGATAGAGGAAAGGGCTCAGGGAACTGCGAGAATTCTAGGAAGGGCATATCCAAATCCAAACTTGGAAAGATAGAGTGTTGGAACTGTAGGAAGAAAGGACATATGAAGAAAGCCTGCAGAGCTCCAAAGAAAGAAAGAGATGGACAACAGTAGAAAAATCAGGAAGCAAATGTAACAGGTGATGTGTTACAAGATGCTTTGATTCTTTCCGTAGATAATATTTCCAAGTCTTGGGTGGTAGATTCAGGGGATTCATTTCATGCCATACCCCATATGAAACATTTTCTAGATTATGTTCAAGGTGATTTTGGATAGGTTCATTTGGGTGATGATGCACCATGCAAAATTGTTGGAATGGGAAAGGTAAAAATAAAGGAAATCAATGGAAACCAATGGTTGTTGAAAGAGGTAAGACATGTTCCATATCTAAGGAAAAATATAATTTCAACAAGACAGTTGGCAAGTGAAGGTTGTATATCCATATTTACAGATAAGGTGTGGAAGGTCACCAAAGCATCATTGGTGATAGAAAAAGGAGAGAAGCTAGGTACATTGTATTCGTGTACTAGTAATAGTGACTCTTCTATCTCTTTAGCTTCTACAGGAGTGGATACAACACTATGGAATCATAAGCTTGGACACATGAGTGAGAAGAGGTTGCATATACTTCACAAAATGAATTTGTTTCCAGATCTTAAACAAATTGATTTGGACTTCTGTGAGAATTGTGTTTATGGAAAATAGAAGATAGTCAGATTTCTCAGAGTCGGAAAATAAAATAAGACAGGAAAAAGGTTGAAGTGTCTTAGATCAGATAATGGAGGTGAATATTGTAGCAAGGAGTTTGATGATTATTGTTCATACCATGGTATTCGTAGAGAGAATACAGTTCCAATAACACCACAAGAAAATGGTATGTCAGAAAGGATGAACAAGATAATCATGGAGCATGCAAGGAGTATGAGATTGCATGTTGGTTTTCCCTTACAATTCTAGGAAGATGTTGTATATACTGATGTTTACTTAATAAACATAGGACCTTCAATCTCTTTGTATGGTAGAATTCCAGAGGAGGCATGGATAGGTAAAAAGGTAAACTATTGTTTTTTAGAGACTTTCGGTTGTGAAGAATTTGTACATATTGATAAAGAAAATAGAACAAAGCTTGAGGAAAAATCCAAGAAGTGTAACTTTATTGGATATGGCGTTAATGATTTTGGTTATCGCTTATGGGATTATGAAAATAACAAAATCATTAGGAGTAGAGATGTCATACTCAATAATAAGGTCATGTACAAAGATCAGTTGCAGGGAAAGAAATAGGAAAAATAAAAACAAGAATACAAAATGTTTTATGAGATAACTGAAAAAGAAATTCCAAAGGAACCAGAAAATCAAAATGTAAACAATAGGAGCAACAGGTACCTCAAACTCCTGCAAGTGTTGTTAGAATATATACCAGGTTGAGTAGACCCACTGAACGATACTCTCCTTCATTGTATTATTTATTGTTGACTGTTTCTGGTGAACCAGAATGTTATGAAGATGCAATGCAGGTAGACACCAAAAAGAAGTGGGAGCAAAGCATGAAAGAGGAATTGGATTCATTTGTAAATAACCATACTTGGGACTTGGTTCAGTTTCCTGCAGGAAAAAGAGCATTACAGAATAAATGGGTTTACAAGTTGAAGGAAGAAGATGGAGGAAAAAAGTGGTACAAGGCTAGACTTGTTGTAAAGGGGTTTGCATAAAAGAAAGGTATAGATTTTGATGAAATATTTTCTCCTGTTGTTAAAATGACTTCAAATAGGACTATTTTAAGTCTTGTGGAAGTAGAAGATTTGCATCTTGAACAGTTAAATGTAAAAACAACATTTCTCCATGGGGATTTGGAGGAAGAGATTTATATGTAGCAGCCACAAGGGTATGAGGTCAAAGGGAAGGAGAATTTGGTATGCAGGTTGAAGAAGAGCTTGTATGGCCTAAAGAAAGATCCAAGGCAGTGGTATTTGAAGTTTGACAGGTTTATGACAGAACAAGGTTATAGTAGATGTCATTCTGATCACTGTGTTTATTTTAAAAAGCTAGAAAATTGAAGCTATATTATATTTATATTGTATGTAGATGACATGCTTGTTGAAGGGTCTAATATGCAGGATATAAATGTGATCAAGAAGAAATTATCTAATTCATTTGCGATGAAGGATTTGGGTGCTGCAAAGAAAACCCTTGGTATGAGAATAACAAGAGACAGGAAAAATCAGAAATTGACATTATCTCAGTGTGAGTACATAGAGAAGGTGTTGGAGAGGTTTAGAATGCAGAATGAAAAATCAGTTAGTACACCTTTGGCCATACATTTCAAATTAACTAAGAAAATGTGTTCCAAGACACATGAGAACATAGAATACATGTCTGGGGTCTTTTATTCATCAGCAGTTGGCAGCTTGATGTATGTGATGGTTTGCACAAGACCAGATATTGCACATGCAATGGGAGTTGTGAGAAGGTATATGAAAAGTCCAGGTAAAGAACATTGCGAGGCAGTAAATTGGATTCTCGAGTATTTGATAGGTACTGCTACTCGTGCATTATGTTTTGGAGGTTCAAACACTTTTCTACAGTGATATGTTGATTTAGATATGGAATGTCATAAAGATAGCAGGAGGAGCACCACACATTATGTTTTTACTATAGGTTGAACAACAATAAGTTGGATGTCAAAACTACAAAAGTTTGTTTCACTTTCAACAATAGAATCAGAGTATGTTGTTGCTACAGAGGCTAGTAAAGAAATAATTTGGTTACAAAGGTTTATGGAGGAATTGGGAAAGAAGAAGGAGAATAGCAGGTTGTAATGTGACAGTGAGAGTGTCATTCATCTTGCAAAGAACTCAGCCTTCCATTCGAATACTAAGCATATACATATGAGGTACCATTTCATATGATCTGTCTTAGAAGATGGACATTTGAAGTTGGAAAAGATACACACTAGCTAGAATCCTGTAGACATGTTAACAAAGGGAGTAAACAGGGAGAAACTAAGTTCTTGCTCAGTTTCAGTTGGTCTTCAAGCATGAAGGTGAAGATGAGAAATTTTCCAGGTCCAAGAAGGTTCATAGTCTAGTAGATACAACAACGGTGGAGTTGTTGAGATCAGTCTCCAAGTGGGAGATTGTTGGTTGTGGAGCCTGATTATCTTCCTGATTCAGAGGTCTTTCTTTTCAGCCGTGTTTATACCCCATGAAGACTTTACACCTTATAAGAATGTACACTCATCCATGCGGGGGAGTGCAGGGGGAGGTTACTCCCCCCCCCCGCGGGGTTCGGGGGAGATATCCCCTCGGCTGGGGGTTCCGGGGGAAAGTGGGCCCCCGGAGGGGGTTCAGGGGATAGCATTCCTCAATGGAGGTTCAGGGGTGAAGCCCATGAAGGAAAAATTTCCTCGTAAATGTATATTGTAATTTCATTGTAAATATGGACCGTTCATTATAAGTTCGTAGATATAATAGTAGAATTTATGTTAGGGTTTTTTTCCCTAGAAGGAAACCCTCTTTTATGAGGGAAATGTATTGTTGCTATGGAATATAGCGAATATTGTATTCTGAGAGAGTAGAATGTGAGAGAAAGAAGAAGAATTTACAATGGGTTTGTTGTAGGTTGTATCCCTTCATTTGCTGGATAATAATAAAGGAAGGACCTGACAATTTCTATAGTGGACGTAGCCTACATTGGGTGGACCACATATATATGTGTCTCTATTGTATTGTGTATATTTTGTGTTTTATTTCCACATTTGTTTTATTTTATTGCTCAGTGATCCTCTTTTTCTAACACAAAGCATGCTCATTTGGGGAGTCCCAAGGGTGAGGACAAGAAAGAAGGTGCACCAAACGAATGAGGCTCAATATCATAAGCATGACAGGACTAACAAGGACTCCCGAGCCTATAGTCATTACTAACAGCATGGACACCAAAATGAAACAAGGATCTACTTAGGGAATGCATGCAAAGGTAGGATCTACCATCTAATTATGACACTTCTAGAGAAGAAATGAAGGTTCTATGTCGCACCTCGGTGGGATCGATCCTATGGAAAGGGGGAAAAGACAACGAGATGTAGAAAGTGGAGGTGAAATCATAACTTATATGCAAAAAGTTGGAAAAAATGACTTTTACCAAAGTATACCAAAAGTGACCCATCCCCAAAAAGTTACCAAACCAAAAGAAAAAGTGTATCATAACATCCAATAAGAAACTTGGAATCAGAATTAAGTGATCATCAAGCC
>JASDQU010014105.1:189987-209569 GCA_032191745.1 Picea mariana
GTGGTAGTCTTCACAGACATTTGGTAGGCTCACAATGGCGAGTACAACATCAAATGCCAATTTGACTTGGCAGAATTGATCGTCCATTGAAGAATATTCTTTAGAGACATATTCATAGCTTCAACTTGACCATTTGCTTGTGGGTAATAAGGTGACAAATGTTCTTTCCTCAACCCAAGATTTGATTTGAACTCGGTCATCATTTTTTTTTGTAAGTGACTTCCATGGTCAATGAAAATCTCCTTCAGGATGTTGAACCTTTCTACTATTTGGTTAAAAATGAAAAGAGTTGTTGTTTCACCATCATTGTTAAACGTTGTCATAGCCTCGACCCACTTCGTGAAGTATTCTACCTCTATGACGATGTAATGAGGCCCCTGGATGAGGCCGAGTGACATGTATTGAAATAAATCCCCTACCTGGTGAAAGGACCAACAACAATGATAGGAAACATAGGAGTAGGATGTGCTCGCATCTTCCAAGAGAGGATCTAACACGGGTGGCACTTCTTGACTGCCTCAATGCAATCCTTGATTAACGAGGGCCAGAAGTAACTGACACATAGAATCTTTTGGGTTGTTTCCAACCCAGACAAATGAACACCACATGCTCCAGTGTGACAGTCGTTCAAAACGAGCTCTGCTTCTTCATGGATAAGACACCAGTGAAGAATGCAATCTACACCTCGACGATACAAAGTGTCATTGAGTATGAGATAGTTTCGTGCCTAATGGAGAATTCGTCGATGCTCATCGCAGGAAGCCGAAGTAGGGAACTTCAAAGTCTAGATATAGACTAGTATATCTCCATACCATGGGTCTAAAGATGTGATTAGAAAAATATCTCCTTTGATAGGCGATTCTTCAGGTGTGATATCACTAGACTCGACCGGAAGTTCCAAAATAAGTTCAAGAAAGACCAATGACTTTTTGGATTTCGTGGAACAAAATCCAAGTCAAATTTCTGGAGGATTACAATCCATCTACTGATGTTTCCACCAATAACCCGTCGTGTCAACACATATTGGAAAGGATTCACAATGACAATGACAGTGGTCTTGCGAAGCAAAATGTAATGATGGAACTGTTGGACAGCATGCACTGCTGCCAAAGAAAGATTCTCAATGTGAGAATAGTTGAGTTATGGCCCAACCAGGCCTCGACTAAAGTAATATATAACATGCTCCTCGAGAAAATCATCCTCTTGTACCAAGACCATTTAGATGGTCGTTTCTGCAGCAGTCAAATACAACAAGAAATCGCGGTTATAATCGGGAGGTCGTAGCAGAGGGGAAGACATCAGGGTGCGTTTCAATTCTTCAAAGGAACGCTGAGTGGATTCATCCCAACAAAATGGGACTCCCTTTTTCAAAATATGCATAAACCCTTTGGTGATATCAGTGTAATTCGCCACAAAACGCAGAAGAAAATTCACTTTCCCCTGTAAGCTCTAAAGCTAGGGTATTGTGCACAGGGGAGGAAATTTAACTATCACCTCAACCTTGAGAGGATCGACCATGATCCCTTTTGTCAAAACAATGAAACCTAATAGACGTCATGTAGAAACTGCATTTGTTAGGATTCAAGTGAATCCGATAGTAGAAACATCATTCAAAGATTAGTCGAAGGTGTGAAGGATGATTAGATATCTTGTGAGAGCGTGAAGGTATATCATCAAGATATTCCTCAAATATATTTCTAAGGTCAGAAAAAACAAACACCATGGCCTACTGAAAAGTGGCTCTAGCATTTTTCAGACCAAAAGACATCTTACAATACGTGAATGTGCCCGGAGGACAAATAAAAGTTGTTTTATGCTCGTCTTTGGGTTTGATATGAATATGGTTATATCCCAAGAAACCATCCATGAATGAAAATACCTCACAGCCAGTGCATTCATCAAAAATTTGATCAATGAATGGGGTGGGAAAATTATCTTTTGGACAGGCCTTATTCAAGTCACGGAAGTCCATGCACACGTGAATTGTACCCTATTTCTTTTTAACCAGGATTGGGTTTGACACCCATTCCATCAACTGTACGGGGTAGACAAAACTGACTTTAATAAGTTTCTCTACTTCACCCTTAATTTTTGTCGCTTTTCGAGGATTTACCAGAAGAATCTTCTATCAGACCAGCTTGACATCAGGATAAGTCATTATTTCATGTTCGATGATTCTTGGATCTATGCCTAGAATTTCCTTGTAAGACCAAGCAAAAACGTCGTGGAATTCCTTAAATAACTCTGTATAAATTCAAATCTCCTCAAGGGAGCAGTCTACTCCAACGAAAACATTCTCCACAATGCCATGGGTTCTATAGATATCAATGGGAATTGTTGTAGTGATACTTTCCATATTACCCTTGGCATAAACTGTGTGCATATCCAGAGGATTAATAGGAAAAGACCAATCTTCATTCACGATCAAAATGAATTCTCCCACCTCTATTCTCCTTAACTCTGGAAAAAAATAATATCTATGATGAAGATCATCCCAAGGTCTGTCTGGACCAGTCAATGCCTCAATAATCACCTCGTCAGAGGGAAAGACTAGATCTAAAGGATCTGTAGTGGCAAGAGAACCTTGAGCCCAAATAGGCTTGAGAACTGGATCTAACTCCTGTGCGGGATTCAAATCATGGTTGGTCGAAGCTTGCTGGAAAATGTTGTACACAACCTTATCCATGGACAAGGTTATGGCCATGCCAGAATTCCCTGTCTCTTCCATCAAAGCGGATGGGGAGGGAATATTCCACGGATCATGAAAGTAATTTGTTTGAAATGATGACACTTGAAATATTTCATTCCTAGGCTAGTTGGGGACAGTCAATATAAGATTGACTTTGCCAAAAGGTGGCAGGTAATCAAAAGTACCCATCAATGATGGACACAAACTAGCCCCTAAGTCGACGGTGCCAAGCTGAGGATTATCAATCATCGGCATCGTGGATACCCCCAATGAAGGGTCAGGATAGGAGAAAGACAATTGGTCAATGGTCACAATCCGACCCTCATGCGGAAAACACAAGACCCAAAAAAATATAGCAACCACTGCATGCATTTCATAAGTCCAACCCCTTCCTAGCAAAAGGTTGTAGTCGAGAGGTGCATCTACCACTTTAACTTCGACACACATGATTTTTCCTCCCAACTACATGGGGAAATAAGAAATGATTCCATGTGGTATGAATGACCAATTTTCGAACACCGTAAGCAACGTAGGCGATGGAGACCAACCGGGCTGGCCAATGGCCTTCCAACATGCCAAAGACATCACGCAAGTCCAATCTCCCTCATCAACCACTGTACGGAAGATGTTCTGAGTAAAATATTTCATGGTGTAAGCCACTACTATCTAAAACACAACGTGATAAGGGAGACAAGGTTTCAAGTCAGTTGGATCAAGAGCGATCGCTCACGAGTTACAAGTCTCTACTGATCCCAAGGCAGATAACAGAGCCTTTCTCTGTGAAGGGTAACTTTGGAGGACTTCCAAAGAAGATATTGCGCAAGGGGTTTGTGCCAAATCTTCTGCAACGGAGTAGTTCTGGGAAGCCCTCACGTTTGAATTATGAGAAGCTTTCTTGAACGCACCTTTCAGGATGTGTGTCATCATTTCTCCCGTCGTCCTCTCAATATGGAGAGGAATCAGTGGGTTTGTGGCTTATTTTCCCTTTTTGACAGATTCTGGCATTCCATAATCTTGGGCCCTGGTCACTATTTTAGCCTCGAATTTCATCATGTAAACATTTGCAGCCGGGTTATTACTGGTAGACACAGGGGGTCCCTGAATACCCCCTTCCGCATTTGAGGATGTTGAAGCTTGAGCCATGTTTTTCTCATGTGGAAATGGGTTCGTCAGCACAGAAGGATGTTGTTGCGCCAATAGATTTTGAGCTTCCACAAGTCGAGGGCATAGATGAGTTGGGTGGTCTTCCGTGCAAAGGTTACACGGATACTTCAACTTCCTCTTCTCCATTTTTCCCCTGCCAGCATTGTTAGTGCCATTTTTGTCCCCTTTACCCTTCTTGTTCCATTGTTTCTTATTTCCCTTAGAATTTTGGTTGGACTTAGGGTTCGTGGACTGCACACTATGTATGTCTGGCGTTTGGGTAGGGGGAGTAGTTGAACTTGAGGTCTGGCTGGCCACGACCTGTTGTATCGACAATTGTTAGAATTGATTTGAAAAAAGATGAATGGACTTTCCTTGTGCTGAGACCACAATACCATCAGCATGGGGTCTAGACTTTTGCATGGCCTTGTTAAGCATAGATCATGGTGCATCTAGCAAAATCTCATAGAGAATGCCAGACTGAGAGTAGATCAATTTAATTTGTTGTCCTCTCATGATCACCTCTTATTTTGAAAACACTCCAGAAGTTGCTACATCCTTGGAGATGCAAGGAACCAAACACCTCAGGAACCATTCCAACAAAAACATCGGAGGGACCTAGACCTTAATCAAGATTTTTCAACGCTGCCACTCTCGGATATGATTGGAGATATGGTTGGCCTTGATCTACTCAAAGTTGGCCAACAATTCAGTGCTGACATCGTATCTCATGGGTAACTGGAAATGGCTCAGGAAGACCATCGCCAAGTCATTAAAGTAAGAATACCTCGAGTGATCGAGCTCAATATACCATTTTGCAGCACCCTCGATAAGAGTGTGTTGAAAAAGGTGCAATTGGACGGAGTCATCTCGTAGTGTGTTTGACGAGAACCATAGGTGAAAGTTTGTCATGTGGTCACCTGGATCTTCACCAGGCTTGCCTTCAAATGATGGAATATCTGAGGGAAAATTAGTCAGCATGGGGGGCCAACGTGGATCATGACAAATTGGGTCGCTAAGTATTCTCAAAAAGTCTGGCAGATGTAGTGTCCTAGAGTATTATGTATAGGAAAAGAGGGTCCTAGAGTTTGACTAGAACCAGGTTGCCAGGAAAAGTTGTACTACTGGACAGGGTTCTGGTAGAAGTCATGGCCTTGACCAGCGTACGGAAACTGCGTTTGTTGGGATATCATCATCTAACTCCCATAATTGGATGGCATGGCTTTCACGGGGATTGCTCCCCACGTTGTGTTCCAAGGATTTGGAAGGGGATTCTCCCAGCTGATCCGACGGGCATAGGTACAGAGGCTTTCCCGGGGTTCCATTGTGCATGGAAATGATTTCTCCTGATCGACATCCCTTGTGAGGGAACTGATCCCTTCCAAGGATTCCAAAGCCCTTCAGAGGATAAAAATCCTATTGTCGCTCCCTATGAAGGAATAATACCCTGCACGGGGTTCTGTTTCCCAAAACTGGGGTTGCCCCCAATCGAGACAGAAGTCGAAGAAAAAGAATTGTTCCCAAACACACCAAACAAAGAGAATGACATAGATCCCACCGACGTTGTGAAAGATGAAGGTCCTAAACTGCTTGCTTCAAACAAGATGTAATTAGCATTTGACCCGATAGGTTGCCGAAAAGCACTACCGAGCGAGGGAGACGGAGGAGGTATATCACCCCCACCATAAGGGATAGCATTGAAGGGGATTGAAGCACCCCCGATGGACCCTTTCACATAAGTGTTTGAGCTACCTACCCCCATACCCATGGTCTGTAAGGTGGAGTAGGTAAGAAATGAGTTCGAATCAAAGTCGGGAATCCCATATGAGAATGGAGGGCCCATCACACTCTATGTAAAAGGAGCAGTGGTCACCATCGATGATGGTATCAGACCACTACCTGAAGTAGAGGGAGTTGAGACCACTATGGTCCAGACTGGAGAAGGTGGGAGAGTAGGCAAGATTCCCCCTGCGGTAGTAGACGAAATGAGAGTATGAGGAATCCCGAATGAAGTAGCAGCATTTGCTTCCATTGTCGCTTGTAAAACTAACTGGTGCTTGGAAGGTGTCACCTCAGGAGGGACAACTTGTACTAAGATCGACACTGACAAGTCAGTGATCAGAGGGTGGATGGCCTAAGAGCTTGTGCCCCAATTTCAAAGATGGTAGGTTCCTCTCGAGTCAAATAGTCTCCTCGCAGATCAGGCTCAAGCACAGTTTCCTGTGGCCCGGTCACTTCGAATGACCCTTGTTGGTCAAGTCTTCATCGTAACGGTGGCAGAGGTGGCTCCAATGCAACCAGAGGCAGGCCCTGAAGCCTTCACGGCTAATAGATCTCTTGATATTCCACTTTGTGAGAAAGTAAATCGACACGGTAAGGCTTAACTAGTGTTTAATCACCAAACACACACTAAAGACAAATCAAGCAGTCAACTATCTAGTAGGAAGGATAGTTACACTAGTCAACACTAGAGAAACTAACTGGTGCAAGTGCAACTTGAACACGGAAGCACCCTTCAGGTATACTCCATGAAGCGTGACCCGAAATATTCCCTAGGTATCGCGGTATACCCTCACAATCACCCATGTAAGTCCCTAGAATATGGGGAACAAATTTGTCATCTCGCAGTCAATCACCAGGTGGGTACAGTCAAAAGTCGGGTGGATCGCAATAAGCAAGATAACAAGTCTGAAACCTATCGAGGGTATCGAGAGTAAATGGTATAGAATACAATAGAGTATCTCCAATGGATACGAGGTCCACAAATATCTGTAGGAAAATGCAGTCGGTAGTACTCTCAAGACAGATCCTCAATATGTGTTCCCCACTACGTTCAATCCAGCTTTAGAGGGGTTATCTCCGCTACCTTTCCTCACGCGACCTCGTGTTTATCCCATGTGTTAGAGGGGGATACTAGATAAATTTTATGACAGTGGACTTAAACAATCTCTAACTCATACCCCAATGTTTGATTTAACCTCCTTGAAGAGTTTCCTCTCCAACCTAATTCAAGACCCTAACCCTAAACTAGTTGGTTGACCCTACAAACAGAAAAAGTCTAGTTTATTTTAGATTATGCGTTCTTTTTAAAGGCTTGATTTACTCACATGGATATGGTGGTGAAACTCATGATGTTATAAATATTCGAAAAGGAGGATAAAAATAGAAAACTTGAAATCAAAATTACTTCTAATCCAAAAACAAAGTTTTATCACTAACTCTTTGTAACCAACTTTTATTTAACTAACTTTTTCAAGATCTTGCAAAGAAAACCTAAAACATACTTTCACTTGAATTCAAGCTACTTATGCTTCAAGAAATCAAAAAAGAACTTAAAAAACTGACTCTTTTTCCTTTTTCTCAAATAACCAACTCTAACTACTTAGCCAAACTGAAAAGGAAGTTTTTTTTTTTAAATTGCCTTAAAGAGAAAACTGATTTTTTTCTTTTTTTATTTTTTCAAAGAAAGTAAAAGGGGTAAGAAATAAAACTAAAACAAGAATGAAACAAATATTTAGCCCATTGCATATCGTAGGGAATCAATCAAGAAACCAAGAAGGAAGATCTACAGTTCAACGGCTTGCTTAAAACCCTTTTAAAAATAAACACAAGAAAATCAATAAGACAAGTAAACCGAAATATAAACCTAGGCTATGGCTGTAAATAGAGACTCTAGACTGATCCAAGAAACCTTGAGAAGTGTGAACATCAATCAGGAAAGAGGAAGACTCCCTCTTTTTCAAAAGAGAGACACGAGTTGTTGCATCAGTATCCTGTGTATGTACGTGGGTTGTTTACTGAGTAGAGCATGTATGTACGCGGGATGAATCATGAAAGGGCGCGTACACCTCTATATTCCTTCAAAAAAAGAAAAGAATAGACAATATTACAAGGTAGGGACAATTGGTATTACACTTGAAGGTGACCATAATCCCTTAACAATCTCAAAAAACTCGAAAGAAACTTGAAAGGAAAACAAACCAATCAAACAACCCAAAATCCCCTAAAAACCATTGAGGCTATCCCTAGTATGGTCGTCAGTTATTCTAGTAGGAAATAACCCCCCTTTAACTACACCAAGGTTCAGAATGTAGGTAGAGAAAATAACAGTCTAAAAGATAATTAATTCTCAATACTACACCAAACATACCAAAACTAATATAAATAAAGAAAAGAGAAAGGAGATTGGGTAACTATACCTCTAATCCCACGTCTGGTGATGACCTCCTTGCACTCAGAAGTTCCACTGACTGCACGCCTCCTCCCAAGGTTGACCTGCATCTAAATATTGAAAAACATAGAACTAAAAGCATGCTATTCCATATATAAGTTAGGGTTAGATGTTAGAATGTCAAGCATAAATCAACAAAAGTATTCAAGACACCATCATTTGGGATAGGAAAATGTAATTCTCTTATTCATAACACAAAGATTATACCTTTACAATCTAAGTCAGCCACCGTTCTGCGAACCTAGTCTGGGATCCTATTCACCATGATCCAAGTGCACCTTGTATGAACTTCTTCTCTCGACCTTTTGATATCTTATACGAAAGGGAATGGGTTGAATGGAGGAAGAAGGGGTTGATGAGGATATGCTGAAGCAATTTCTCACAAAAGGAAACAATATCTTGGGCAAGGAGGGAATGTGAAATCGGGTAGAGTTTCACTGTTCTTATGCTTAGGTTAGAAATGAGACCCAAACACCTCCTTTTATATGCCAAAAGGATGGTTATTTGATTGGGTGATGGGCTATAGTAGGTGGATTAGCTGGGAAACCTCCAATAGCCCGTGAATTTCAACGAATTCCTTGCACCTTTTTATTTTTTTTGCAACTTTTGCAAGCATACGTGGGTTGTAATGGCACAACATGCATATGTACGCTAGTTGTAGTGGTGCAGAAATTTTATGTATGCAGACTGTAATGGTGTAGGGTGCGTACATCTTCTAAAAATTGGTTTTTTAAGAATATCTTCTCAGCAGTGCTTTAGCAAAAAATGCAAGTAAGAGGGCCAAGGCCATGTATGCATGTGTAGAGAAATTTAGGGCTATAACACCAATCGATCCATTCGCTCGTTTGATGACCTTGAAGTTATGTTCCTTAATATGCCCCCCCCCGATTTCCTACCATACCTTCCTCACAGACTTCACCCAAATTGAGTTAAGGAAGAACGAAAGGATAAGGGATTTTAATCTAAAGTTCAATAAGACTCTGAGTAGAATCCCAGAAGACAAGAGACCAAATGACCCTGTCATTCTCAGTTTCTATAAGAATGCAATGCCCCTAAATGTGAAATATTCCATCATAACATCTCAGATGGATACCCCGGAGGAAGCAATGACTAAGGCTATTGAGATGGAAGAAATTATGATTGAAACAAGCGTCAACCCTGACATTATACTGGGAAAAGTATAAAGAAAGATTGGGGGATTGAATATTGATAATCAAGGAGCTTAGAGCTCGAGAAGAAACTAAGAGTTTAAAACTCGATCAGTTCAGAATCAAATGGAGGTAGGAGGATTTTTTAAGGTAACCATACCTGACTTAAAGGTTGACCCTGCGACAACACAAGAAACAAAGTAGATAATTGAGATTGTGTAGATGAATAGAACCATAAATCAGATGCAAAATGAAATAACCAGGCTAATAAGGGGAAATAATTACATGCCAAACCCAAGAATTCCAATTCTCGAACAAAAGAGGAACCTTTCCCACGAAAACAGGGCCAGATTCTATAATATTGAAGACCCACCGAGACCAAGGGTGCCTAGACAACCCTCTCCAAATGTGGTTGTTTTGGAAGATGTTTATGATGAGCAATCAACCGAAAAAGAAATTTATTCGAGACAATGCAGATGGACGGATGCAAGGAGTCCATGTACATATATGAAGAAGGAGACAATGATCCTAACTCGCAAGAAAATGTCGCCCAAACAATAGGATTTGTAAATAGACCAAAGAATAATAGCGACTCCGACAAAGAAAAACAAAAACAAAAATAAAAGGAAAAATCCAGTGAAAACGTGTCGAATGAGAAGGTGACAGTTGGAACCACAAGGCAACCCATAGCGACAAGCTCAACTCAAATGACGTACAATGTTGTGGAGTACTTAAGTAAGTTGAGGATAACCTTTCCTTTTACAGAAGTGGTGAATATTCCTCGGTAGAGGCAGAATATATTGAAGTTGGTGGATGATCCATCTAAAAGAACGAAAGTTTTTGTTACCACTCCAAAACAAAACTAAAGCCCGACGACTGCTAAGTGAGAGGTAAAATTCCACCCTTCTATATCTCAATTGAAAACCATGATGTTGCATTAGATAACTATTTAGGGTATAATGGTGCGACAAACAATATAATGCCACTCGCGGTCATGGAAGCATTGGGCATGAGTTGCACTAAATATTATGAAACTGGAGAGAGCATATATGCCATGAATTTGAGAAAAGTGCCTACATACGGGGAAATCAAGGATTTCTATGCATGGATTACCGCAACTCCCAATATTATCATGATTTTTAATATTATTGTGGTATATCTACCTCCATCATATGGGGTTGTGATGGGAAGATATTGGATCTCCATCATCGGTGGATATATAATGAACGATGGTAGATGTATGAAGATACCAGGCAAGGAGGGGGAAATGATTAAAGTACACCGAGAGCCCAGAAAACCTTTATCCTTCAAGAATAATGATAATGAATTAATGGAAGACTACATGGACATCGGGATCTGAAACTATGTTATCTTGGACATGGAGCATAACGAAAACTTAGAACGAGTTCAAGATTTGGAGGTCCCAAAATGTGTATTTGAAGGTTACTAGAGAATGTCATTCGATGGACCATGCTCTAAATCAGGGAAGGGAGTTGGAATTGTTCTCATAAGTCCAAATAAGACGACACATCCTCACGTGGTAAGACTAGAGTTTCCATGCACAAATAACGAGGAAAATACAAATCTTTAATCCACAGGATGATCCTTTCACAAGGAATGAAAATAGAACATCTCATTGTGACTGGAGATTCAAAATTGGTCATCAACCAGGTTACCCAATAATACAAAATCAAAAAGGAAAGGCTTAAATTGTATTTCAAAAGAGTTAATGCACTGATGTAATCTTTCATTTCTTTCAATATTTCTTTCATTCCAAGGGATAAGGACCTTAAGGGTGATTCGCTAGCTTTGGCAGCTTCATTCTAAAATCCGGACGATATCCTAAGCAAAACATCTTTCCAGGTGGAAAGGGCCTTTAGGCCATCTGTACCCGATAATATTAAGTACTTGCAAGTGTTTGAAAATGATGAACAATTGGAGAATTTTTTGTTAAATGATGATGATGAAAAAGATGATAAAGATATTGTCGTCTCCAAAGACTACATACAAGACGAATCTTTGTTCACAAAATACGATCATGCCAAGAAACTTTGTGAAGAAGTTTCAGTTTGAAAGGCGCAAGAGACAAGAAAAGTCAATATCGGAATGGACCAATCCCTGAAATATGTCAATTTGGGAGTCAATTGCACCCCCAAATAAGTTGATCAATATGTCGCCTTATTCAAGGAATGTATTGATGTGTTTTCTTGGACCTATGAAGACTTAAAGGCTTCTGATAAAATGATATTCCAGCATGTCATTCCTTTGAGGGAAGAAGCCAAACTGGTGAAACAAAAAATAAGAATGATGAATCCAAAACTAAAGCCTATGGTAAAAATTGATTTGGAGAAGTTAAATAAAGAAGGGATAATCTATCCTATTAGAAATTCAAACTGGCTTTCAAATCCAGTGATTGTCAAGAAAAAGACTGGGTAAATCCGAATGTACGTCGACTTCAGAGATCTTAATAAAGCAAGCATAAAAGATAATGTTTTGCTGCCCAACATGGACTTTTTTTTACAACAGGTTATGAGATCGGCATGTATGTCTATGTTGGATGGTTTCTCTGGATATAATCAAGTTTTAGTGGCCGAGGAAGATAGAGAAAAAACAACATTTATGATAGCATGGAAAACATATGCTTATGCTAGAATGCCCTTCGGCTTGAAGAATGCTGGAGATACGTTCCAAAGAGCCATGGACCATGTGTTCAGCGGACTAATAGGAAAATTCATGGCAGACTACCAGGATGACTTGACAATGTAGTCAAGCAAAAGGGAGGATCACATCCATCATTTAAGAAAAGTATTCGGAAGATATATATCATGCGGTGTCTCTCTCAACCCAAAGAAATGCTTGTTTGATGTGACTCAAGGAAAGTTGTTGGGCCACATTGTATGCAAGGAAGGAATTTAAATTGACCCAGAAAGAGTTAAAGAGATTAATGAACTCAACCCCCCGACATCAAAGAAGGGAGTCCAGTCATTCTTCAAAAAAATTAATTTTGTTTGAATATTTGTTCCTAATTATGAAAGCATCGTGAAACCCATCAATTTATTGTTGAAAAAAGAGAAGAGGTTCAAGTGGACAGAAGACACTCAGGAAGCATTCAACAAGATCAAAGGCGCCATCACCACCGCCCCCATCCTTATTAGTCCATATTTTCAAAAGGATTCCATTCTCTATTCATTTGCTACAGAGGCAGTTGTCACATCCGTCCTCACTCAGAAAAATAGGAATGGAGAAGATCCCCTCATAAGTTTTATGAGAAAAAATTTACATGACTATGAGTTGAGGTATTCAAAACTCGAGAAACAGGATTTAGCTCTCGTAAAAGTTGTGGCACACTTTTGGACTTATATACTAAACTCTCATGTTATTTCCTACGTCCCCTCGTCCCCCGTCAAGATGCTCCTAAATCAACAGTTGAGGGAAGGAAAATGGGCCAACTGGTTAGCAAAAATTCAAGAGTATGATATTGAGATCAAACCATTGAAGGCAATAAAAGGACAAGGATTATGAAATATTATGGATAATTGGGACTTAGTTGATGGAATCATTTCAATCTAAGTCGGGGAACCATTAGCTGATTTAGAATGGTACGAAGATATCATATTTTATTTAAGATCCAGGAAATTCCCTATTACAATGAGTTCCAAAGAGAGAAGGACACGCAAGATGAGGGCGAACCAATATGTATTGATTGTTGATATACTTTTCAGAAGGAATTTTGATGTTATATTGTTGATATGCGTTGATGAGAATCAAGCTCCAACACTGATCAAAGAATTCCATAAGGGAGTATGTGGTGGACACTTTGCACCCATTGCAACTGCTCACAAAATAATCAGAGCAAGATTCTACTGGCCCTCAATATTTAGGGACTCGTATGCTACAATAAGGAAATGTTCATTGTGCCAACAAATCTCAGGGAAAATGAAGAAAGTTGTGATTTCTTTGCAGTCGATTGTGGTGGAACAACCATTTTCCCAATGTGGACTTGATTTCGTTGGGCCAATTAATCTGAAATCTAGCAAAGGGAACATGTACATTCTAACAGCTACCGATTATTTCAAAAAATGGCCAGAATTTGTGGCGCTAAAGAAGGTTGATGTTGAAGAATTGATTGGATTCCTCAAAAACAACATTATGTCAAGGTTTGGTGTTCCTGATAAATTTATCACATGCAATGGTTCAATCTTCATTGGGTCAAAATTCATGGAGTTTTGTCAACAATATGTGATCCTTATGGGTCATTCTTCAAATTATTATCCACAAGGAAATGGCCTTGCTAAATCCATGAACAAAACACTTGTGCATATATTAAAGAAAAATGTTGATGGAAACCAGAGAAATTGGCACCTGAAGCTGACAGAAGCATTATGGGAAAGCAGGACAATGCCGAAAGATAGTACCAGAATGACTTTGTATTTGTTGGTCTATGGGAAAGAGGCAAAAATTCCAATCAAACTCGAGCTTAATGCATTGATATTTGTGGTTAATACTGAATATACGAAAGACACTTCCCCTACTCAGAAAAGGATTAACCAATCGATAAAGATGAAGGAGGAATGAAGCAAATCCCTGAACCGAACTTCTCAGAGGTAGCATATCATCAAAAATTATTTTTATCAAAGCACAACTACGAAGAATTTTAATAAGGGTGAACTGGTACTGCTCTGGAAAAAAACCAAGGAAAATCCATCCATGCACACTAATTTCTAAGCACTCTGGATCAGACCCTATGTTATCGAAAAGATATTGGGCTTCAACTCATATATTCTCCAAGATATGAAAGGAAAAGGGTTAATTCTACCTATCAACGGGAAACATCTAAAACATTTCTTCTCCTAACACTTTTTCTTTCTCATTGTACATAATTTTATTTCTAGTTTGTATATTCTTAATCTGACTCCATAGCCCAATGGGCGGAAGCACCTAGTCACGAGAAATTATGGATTCTTGACAACCCATAGGGGGTCATCATCCCACAGTTGGATCTTGTTGTTGAGTTCATTTCCTACTTCCAAAAAATTTCCTCCCCTTCTCTATTCTCCCTAATTCATTTCTCCCTTTATTTTCCCCCTTATACACTTACCCGTTTTTTCCCGCTTCCTTTTTCCCCTTACTATCCCTTTCTAGTTCTAACACTTAGTCTCATTTTAGACCGCGGGCTCGCAGGTTGTCCAACTTATATTTTCTCACCTCCATATACAACTCCACTTCACGAGTGTGACCGACCATCATGTTATTCCATACTTAGCTAATTTTACGATCACAGGTTCCCGGGTTGGCGGGGTCGAGCTTTCATGTTCCTGTGTTCCGTGATAGACATATTGCACCAAAGAGTTTCGAAATCTACATTTCGATCACTGTACTCCCCAAACTGCCCAAGTATCATTCTTCCTACATTAATCCATCATACCGTCACTTTCATCCTACACTTATCCATTTTCACTCCTCATACCATCGCGAGCTCTCGGGTCCACAGGTTCCTGGGTTCACAAAAAATCTCAAGTCAAATATTGCCCTCGTCCATCCCTGCCACCCCCGTGCCTTTCCCAATGCACATTTACTATTCTTTTAATGATAATAAATTATCATACAGGTTCGAAGGGATGACCATTAATAAGCGAAAGGCTCTAGGAGACTTCCTATTAAAGTGAATTAAACATGATTTATAGAGGATTATAATATCTCTCATTAGCATTCATTCCTAACATAATTTGGAGAAAGGTAACGTTATTGTCAACATATGGAAGCAATTTGAAAACAGTTTTGTGGAGATACACTAAATATTTTCGGGCGCAAGGATCAAAGTTTGAAGTGGTCCAGGTCATATTCCTACTATTCATCCCCTTCTACCAAGAAGGAAATAATCTGGACATCTGGAATTGCGCACGCAGGGTGTATCCCAGAATTTTTGACTATAAGGATTTGGTCACCTGGTGCGTTGAGAAATACATTCCAAGCCAACAGATCATCCAGTTGTGAGACCATTCCCTTGTCTCTTAGTCACCTCAGGTTTTTGTAAGATGTTGAGGCTTCCCGAGCCAACTCTCACCTTCAAAGGTGAATACTGTAGGGATTTATTGAAAAAGCATGACAATGGAATCGAACTCTTACCTGAATTCCTAGAGAGCCCAACGATCATCCCTGAGGAAATCACAAGATTGCAGGTTGGCTCATTTAAAAATCCATTCTGGGAAATTGCATGGATTTTTACAAGGATAATAGTACAGGAAACCACGACCAACATCTCCTGGATGATTGTCTACATTCTTTATTTTATGGTCAAGGAATAATCCATCTTCAATTGGGGTAAGTTGATTTCCATTGAAATCTCTTCCCAATTGGCGCAATACAAGAAGGAGAAGAAAGGTTTTATGTCATCTTATTTGTTCTTTGTGATAGCACATTGCTGTCAGTTACTGAGATTATCTGTCTGCAAGAAGGTAAACTGTGAATTTGACCTAGTAAACTTCTGGTATCAATCATTGTCGAGGCACAAGGCCTCCCAACATTTTTATGAAGTCTTTAATTATTTTTTCTCATTTTTTAAAGAGTTTTTGTTTGGAAAAACCGCTCTCGGGATGTCTAACCAAGCGCATAAGTTCCTGGATAGGAAGGGGACAGTAGAAAAAATGGAAAATTATAATGTTATAAGGATTTTTGGATCCAAAGAAAACCTTCCTTCCTTCCATGCCACATACCTGGTAGGATGTTTATTGTTGAGATAACAAGACAGTACACCTACTGGTTGCATTTCTTCCATGAAAAGGGAAAAACAAAATTGATACCTATGCCTTGGAAAGTCAGGGATTTCATATTCAAAAATATGAACAATATTGATGAATTCACATGCCACTTCCACAACCTCAATTTGAAATATGATGAAAAAGTAAAAGGGTTTGACCCTAGTGGTATTTTTGTAGAACATCTATTGGTTGTTGGTTTAAAAAAATCTTTCATTAACACTATTTTGAATGAAGATGAAGACAATGCCTTAGGCACTCCCTCTCGTGACACCGGTGACCTGGAGACAATACTCAACACCAATGATCCGTACCATTAGAGAGGAAAAGGTCCAGGTGAGAAAAGTTCCCAATCCCCGACAGTCACACCAAAGAGTACAGTAGCTCGGAGCAGTGCTCCAATGGCCTACCCAAGTAAGAAATTCACCCACAGTTCTTCAGGTGAAGGAAGAGATAAGAACCCTCCTTCTAAAAAAATTGAAATTTCTCATAAACTTCCCATGAGGAAGAAACGAAAAAACATTGTGCAAGAAGAGAAGGGACCTCGAGGAGATAGTGATATCCCTTGAGGATATGGAACTCGAAATTGAAATCAAGAAAGTGTTCCACAACGTCAACTAGCTAGAGAAACTGACACACTAGAACCCTCAAATGGAAATATTTGTGACTGAAACCTTCAACAAAGAAGCATCTTTTGCATTTCAAAGCGATGTTTTCTACAGTGAATCCAAAAAATTGATTATTGAGAAAAGATATGTAAAGAATAAGAAGGGGAAATCTCACTCAAAGATTAACCTATGGAACATGTGGCCTTCCCAAATTTCCCAAATACACCGAGCAATTGGAGATGCCCTAGACATCTCTATTGAAGGCCTTGAAGCGGAGAACGTCAGGTTAAAGGAGCGAATCAAATAATTGAAGGAATATCTAATGCCCCTTCCAGTACTTTCTATCCCTTTATCAATGATCAGGCCTACCACACATGTGGAAAAGTTAAAAGTATCAGGAAGCCTCCTCACATCATCCCGAGGCTATGTGGAAAAGAATATAAAGAAAATAATGGAATTAATAACAGAGTCTTGGGAAATGTCAAAGAACATGGTCTATTTTGGAACAAGATCACATGCTTTTCATGAATATCTGCAAGCAGCTTTGAAAAATGAGCAAGGCTTCTACCTTGATGTGGTTGTACCATTTGGTGTTAAGGTTACTAATATGAAGGAATTGATAAGAAGAGAGGAAGATCTCCCCTCCCCGAACCGAATAAAACAATTGAACGAATGCTGGAAGGAAAAGGTAAAAAACCTGAACGATGTCATTCAAGCATGTAGCCAGGCCATAACTAGAAGAGAGGAATTATTCAAGAAGCTAACTGAAACAGATCTAGCTGGAAACACCAATGAAGTCCAAGACCCGAAATTTATACTCAACTCGTTGTTCTTAACCAAGAAGGCATTTTATGAACAAGTTGAGATATTTAAAGGGTTGGCATTTGAAAAATTATATGGCATTCTTGAATATGGTGAAGATGACATCGAAAACTAGTTAGTTGATTATTCAATCAAAAATCAAGACATGGAGGAAGCGTTGCAGAACATTTTGATTGATCTAAGGGACTTGGAAGGAGAAATCTTCAATATAAAAATATGGAATCAAATGAACATGGCACCAACGAGGAGCTATATCGAGGAGTGGTTCAAAAAGTTTGAGACAAGCTTACCAATGGAGGGCAAAGGACAGTTGAGATGGTTCCTGTAACCGCTGAGGAAAGTCATAAAAGGACAATAGCGAGCAAGTGACAAACCATGAGATACCATCATAGTAAGTTTATACTAATCACATCTTTCTGTATTTATCAAGCTCTTCATCCAGTTACTCCCCTTCTTTAAATAGAAAGGTTTAACCGAAGACTGTATTTTCTTTTTTCCTCTTTCCAGATCTTGCTACCTTCTGCTGCCCACTTTCTTATTTATATGAATTTCATTCTTATACGTATTTTCTTTATGGTCTGCGGGAGCCCCAATCCTAGTCATTATGACAAACACATTTTAATTTCAGATAATATTTATTAAACTATATATTTTTTAGAAATTCCAAGAGAACTATTTTGGGAACAATCTTGATTGTACTTTGTAACCCAGTTTTTCTGAATATAAATTATTTGAGGTTGATATATTGTTGTATTCTTTTGAGCTACCCATGTATTACTCTGTCAAAGTTCTCTTATGCATGTGGATCATTTTCTTTTAGTTTTTATGTGATCAGAAATCTCTAGCCCTACTATGATGGATGTGAGGAATTCTATTTTTTTGCTTTAAATGTATGAATATGTGTGTTTCTTGGTCCATTCTTAGGAATTCTCTTTTTAAAAAGAAAAAAAAAAATATTCCTTTTTCTGTTATATCTATTTTATTTTTTTCGACGAACTTCTTATAAAAGTCCCACATTTTATAAATCTCGGACAGAGGAGTACCACCTCTATAAAAATGCAAGAGGATTTGCATCCTCGTGAGGTTGTCATTCCAGTCCTTGACAGATTCAAACGTCAACAGATCCGAGCCATAAAATTTGGTCACATCCACACGCAGAAGGCATAGGTCACGCTAAAACTGATGGGGATGAAAATTATGGGAATGAGAGGAAGTTTCACCTTCAGTTTGCAAAGGTGGGTCAGATGAGGGAAGATCTGCAAGGATATGCATCTTGGCACAGATCATCGTAGTGAAGGAGGAAAACTAGGTATTGAAGGATTCAAGCTAGGTAGGGAGGTCCTGTTTGATGTCCTCCATTTTGGCTTCAATGGAGGAATGTGTGTTTTTATTTATGGTGGAAACATTGGCACTAAGTTGTCTCACTTCTTGTTGGTTTTCTTTGAAATTAGAGTACAAGTAATTGACGCGAGAATCCAAGTCTTGGCTACGGGTGTGGGCCATGATGAAGAGAGGAAACAACCAGGGGAGGGTGGGACCACATAGAAAATGAGTTATGGGTGAATTGTATCACAGTTATCAGGGCGATGAGGGGAATCCAATGGGGTAAAGCCTGAATAAGGGTGTTGGGCCCATGAGAGAAAATTTTTTTGCTGAAAAATGATAGGTATGAATGCGATAAGGGAAAAGAGAGGAAACCAACAGGATAGGTATCAAATAATGGTGCCAAAAGGACTTTGATATGAAGAATACTTCAGTGATGAAATTCCCAAATGCTTAACAAGAAGAAATGTGTAGTAATTTCGCAACCCGAATGCAGGAGATACAGTTGCGCGGCAATAGATCTTATTTGTTCTATTTTTTTTTTCGTCCCAATGGTTAGGGTATTCAAGGGTTCTACAGACAATGGTTTTCCCTGTGTTATATCTCTCTGATATACATGCGGGGTCCAACAGTAGTACTCAACCCAATATCTCAGGGCACCAACTAAGGAGGCTAGATCGTGCCCTTAGCCATACTATCCGACTACCTAGGTACTAGAGAGTATCTTCTCAAGTGTTTTTCTCGGTGGCACTATAGCATTCAGGTGGCCGATCGGTTTAACTATGGAGGGATTTAGGAGATCTAGGTCAATTCATATACAAGTGTTCTTTGATGTGCTACCACTCGAACGAGTACCAACAGGG
>JASDQU010014105.1:237364-250177 GCA_032191745.1 Picea mariana
ATCCTACACACTCAGAGGAAACTCGTCAATAGCATCTGTCAATACATAGATATAGAATAACATAACATCATAATCCATCAACATCATCATAAGAATCCATAAGCGAACAAAAAACCATATACTAAAATCGAATCACTTGCACGCAAGTTTCCCCAAAGAATAAGTCAATAACACGTGCTCACAAGAGAGGGATGTTACATACACCCCCTCTTGTTTTAAACTTTGTACCAAAGTTTTACAGTATAAAAATGTAGTAAATAAGAATTTGACCAGATCTAAAAGTCTAACTATTAAATAAATATGAAAATTGTTGGTGCATATCATATGTGTCCTCCTAGGTAGTCGAGTGTGGACTATAATCGTTCCACTGGACCTTAACCTGATTGACCGTTCAACATCGTAGTTGTCGAATGAAATGGTCTAGAATGTTGATTAGATCCACCGTGAGTGCACCCTCGTCCGACACCTACAAGGAACTCATGTCAATCACAGGTGTAGGGTCACTAACATAATGTCTCAAAACAAATACATGAAAAACATTGAGCATATGCCTCAAAGAATAAGGCAAGGCTAGTCGATAGGCCATGAGTCCCTTCCTTTCCACAACTTAGAAAGGCCCCAGAACCTAAGAGGGATTTTAGCACCCTTTCTGAACTTGATCAAACTTTGGTGCAGTTTCACCCACAAGAAAACTTGGTCACCAACTTCATAGTTATCGTCAGTGTGATGTGCATCAACATAACTATTTTTCCGATCTTGTGCATCTTTGTTCGAAAACATAGGTATTCCAACAGAGGATGAACACCTTCATTAACCACTCACATAACCAGATCAAAGATCAACACACCGATGTTTTCACATGGTAAAACCCCTACGGGGAAACATCCACGGACCCAACCAATGGGACCACTTGGAGCAGTTTATTAATGCAAAAGAAAAAGATTACAGAGAGATTTTACAAGAGATTTTCTCACAACCAATCATCAACAAATGACCCTCCATGCTCTTTAAATAGATATCATTCACCAATCGAGTGTTAAGCCTCGGATCAATGGTCATTAATATCGAGGAGAATATGAACCACTGGATCACTCTATGTCAGGAACATATCATGACCGTTGGATCTCCTAAATACAAATACATACTAATGCATACTAAAGAAACACACTAAGAAACAAACTTCTACCTAACGACACATTAAACCAAGTAGATCTTAACTAACTCCTAAGTGTCTAAATATCCTAACATCCCCCCTTAAGAACAACTTGGGATAGGATTGAAGGATTTACAATGTTGACACAATAGGGGAAGGAAGGAGGCATTAGAGCCTATCCCCCCTTAATGAAAACTTCTTGAACTCCTAACATAGATCAAATTTTGGAAAACTTCACTTTTGTAAGAGACTTTGTGAAAATGTCTGCAACTTGATCTTCTGTAGGGAAAAAGAGCACTTCAATAACTTGATCATGAATGAGCTTTCTGATGAAGTGCATGTGTATCTCGATGTGCATGCTGTGTTGATATTGAACTAGGTCTTTGGCGAGATTAATGGCACTCTGATTGTCGCACTAAAGGTTGGTCAAATGTTGTTGCTCGAATCCAAACTTTGAAAGGATCTATCAAAGCCACAAGACTTCCTGACTTACATTTACCATTGCTCGGTACTCTGCTTCTGCTAAAGAAAGTGAAATAGCCTATTGTTTCTTACAGGCCCAAGTGACAGGTCCTGAACCAGGGCTGAAAACATAACCTGCAATAAAAATTTTATCATCAGGGTCTCCGACCCAATCTGAATCAGTGAAACCAACCAATAAAGGAGTCCCCCTGAACTGTAATGTATCCTGAACTAAACTGTACCACAGACATAGCGAAGTATCCTTTTAGATTCTCTCCAATGGCTTTCATGGGGTGTTTTCATATACTGAGCAACAAGACCAACATCAAAGGAAAGATCAGGATGGGTATGAGTCAAGTATAAGAGGCTACCAACTAACTGATGGTACAGGGTGGCATCAACTTCAGGAGAATTATAGGTGGTAGTAAGCTTGAATTTAGAATGGAAGGGAGAAGGGGATGGTTTATAATCATCCATGTGAAAGCGACGAAGAAGGTCACAAGCATACTTAGACTGGGAAAGAAAAATTCCTTGATTAGTTTGCAAAACTTGGAGGCCAAGAAAATAGTTCAAAAATCGTAAGTCTATCATTTCAAATTTCTTCTTAAGGTTGGTTTTCACATGGTTTAAAAGTTTTGAGTCACTACCACTAAGGATAAGGTCATCAACATAAAGGACAAGGATTATGAGATGGATTCCTACTTTCTTAGTATAGACATTAGAATTAGAATGGAATCTAGAGAATCCGGTGTCAATAAGAAAGTTGTCCATTTTGGCATACCAAGATCGGGGAGCTTGCTTAAGACCATAAAGAGATTTCTTAAGGTGACAAACAAGGCTAGATTCATTATGGACATAGCCAGGAGATTGTTCCATGTAGATTTCTTCTTGCAAATCTCCATGCAAGAAGGATGATTTAACATCCATCTGATGGACCTCCCATTTATGTGAGGAAGCAAGGGAAAGAACAAGGTGGATGGAATTCATTTTGGCTACAGGGGCAAAGTTTTCATTATAGTCAATTCCTTCAACTTGGGAAAATCCTTTGGAAACTAACTGAGCCTTGTGTCTTTCAACACTTCCATATGATGCATACTTAGTTTTGTAGACCCATTTACATCTGACAAGTTTTCTTCCTTTTGGAAGAGGTACAAGATCCCAAGTATCATTTTCCATTAAAGAACGATACTCTTCATTCATTATTGTATCCCGATCTGGATGAGCTGAATCTTCTGCAAATGTCTCTAGATCATGAGTCTCTGAAAATTGAGCCAAAAGAGAAGAGGCTCATTGGAACTGTGAACATGTTCGACGCTGATCTAAAGGATCACCGACAAGACCACCAGTTGCTTCTCATGTTGAATGGACCCATCTAGGAAGCGGTGGAATTGGTGTTGGTTTAGGTTCAAAGGACTCATATAGATGAATGTGAGAAGGCAGAGGTGGATTTTCATCCTCATTGTCATCATCTGAAGAAGAAACCAAAATAGGAACAAAAGAAGGCACAAACGCTGAAGATGGCTTGCAGGCCGAAGAAGGCACAATCGTCGAATTAGGCTTGCAGGCCAAGATATTTTCATCAAATTTAACATGTCTTCTAATAATAATTTCATTACAATGTGGTTGAAGAAGTCTATAACCTTTGAAATCTTCAGAATAACTAACAAATATACACTTCTCACTTTTAGGCTGCAATGCTTTCCTTTTCTCATCAGGAATGTGAGCCCATGCTATACTACCAAATACACAGAAGCGACTTACATCTGGTTTAATTTTAGTCCAAGCTTCTTCTGGTGTTATATTTTTAAGATCCTTTGTGGGAGTGTGATTGACTATGTAATTTGCACATTTGATTTCTTCCACCCAATACTTTAGACTTAATCTCTTAGAATGGATCATACAATTAGCCATTTCTTTTGATGTGCGGTTCTTTCTCTCAACAACCTCATTTTGTTGTGGTGTATATGGAACAATGTGTCGCATTTGGATTCCCTATGTAGTGTAGTAACTTGTAAAATTATTGTTCACATATTCGCCTCCATTATTTGTTCTTAACTTTTGAATTTGATGTTCAGATTTCTTTTCTACAAGGGCCTTGTAGGCCAAAACCTTGTCAAAAAAATTTCTCTTAAGTTTTAAGAAGTAAACCCAAGTACGTCTAGAAAAATCATCAATGAAAGTTAAGAAATACTTGCACCCAGAAAAATAAGGAGAATAAAGTGGACCACACAAATCACTGTGAACAAGCTACAAAGGGCCCGAGGTGTGCCAAGAGGCACGTTTGTCAAAACTGTCCCAATGATTTTTTTCTGAGAACACAACCTGCACAAACACCATATCTACATGAAACAGGAGGAAGACTAGTCACCATCTGTTGATTACATAGTTGCTGCAATGAGAGATAGTTTAGATGACCAAATCGCTCATGCCAAAGTTTTCTCAAGTCATCGCTATGAGCAACAAAAACTAATGAAAAAGATGATGACTCAAAGTTTTCAAACTTGTAAAAACTGGTAATATCATCATCAATTCCAGTTGCAAGAACATGCTTAGGATCTTTTAGATCCTTGATTACAACTTGGTGAGGTGAAAACTCTATGGTTTTACCTTCACCTGAATGAGTGATTTGATATACTAATAGAAGGTTACAAGAAAGACTTGGAACACATAATACATCATTGAAATGATCATTATCTACTTGAACTGTTCCAGATCCTACAACACTAAGAGTTCTATCATCACCAACAAATATTTTCTTGGTGTTACATTCATTTAGAGAAGAAAATATGTTTGTATCCTTAGCCATATGATAAGATGCTCCTGAATCAATAAGCCACTCATCACAAGAAGAACTAGAATTTGTATTGAAGGATGAACCAAAAGCGGAAAGTGCATGTCCATGAGAAGAAGAAGAAGTAGAATCAATATTGATGTTGTGCTTCTTCATCGCTGCTTCTAAATTTGTCATCTTCTTGAAACATTTGGACTCATCATGACCATATTTATCTCAAAAGTTGCAATGTCTGTTAGTCTTCTTATTTTTATATTTTGCTCCTTTGTCACCATTAGGAGTTGAAGTTGTCTGAGCGGGTTTGCGACCCTTATGTTGTTTGTTGTTGTAGCAAGGATGTTGCTTGTTGGGATACTTGGGTTTATCTTTCTATTGGGAAACTGAGGCTTTATTGGAGGTACCTTCAGTGTTGATCACTCCAAGTTGTACAAGATTATCTTCCTCTCTAATCAAAGCGGCACAAAAGGACTCAAGAGTGGGTTTTTGATAAGCTTTTCCCAGAGCTTCTCTCATGGAATAAAAGGTAGATACAAACACAGAATATGCACTACCTATCTTATAAAGAATAATATAGATGCAATGATCTTCCTCCATTTCTATCTCACATTCTTCACATAACATTCTAAGTGTTTTAAACTTAGATAGATAGTCTCCAAGGAAAGAAAAATCACTTGGACTTAAGGTCGGTACCTGATTTTCTAACTGTTGTGCTCGAATAATATTGAGTTTACCAAACACAAATTCAATCTTTTCCCAAGCTTCATTGGGGTCATCAATTTCTTTAAGGTGAAACCTTAAATCATGAGAGATAGACTTTCTTATTAGTTCATGTGTTTTTTCACTCCTATTATCCCATTTGACTTTCTTATCATCATCAGTGGGTGTTTTTTCCTTTTCCAAGGTAATCTGGTACAAGCCTTTACTTCTTAATAAATCTTCCATATGAGATTTCCATTGGAAGTAGTTGGTGTTGGCAAGCAAGATATTACTTGTAGAAGCCATATTAAATATGCAGATAATATGGATTTAAAAACTAAAACTAGTGATCTGGATGGAAATATCTCGAAAATTTATGCATTTAAAAAAAAAACAGCACTGAAAACGGACTTCGGATGTGAGAGTTATGCCCTTTTTTAAAAAGGAATACATAGTAACCAAAGTACCACATGATAGTGTCAGTTGTTTTATGAAGTGGCCCACTTTTATAAAGAGAAGTGGGGATCACTTTTACAATGAAGTTACTTTATAAAAGAAAAGATGCATGCAAAATAAATGAATCTAAAATAAAATATTACAGCTACTTATAGTGATTCACTTTTATACTTGAAGTGAAATACACTTTACAATTTGAGCATGAACTTTTTCAAAAAACGTAACAAAAGAGAGACTTGAACTCAAGACCTCTTACTTAATAAGGCAACTTTTAACCAAATGGTCTAGCAAAATATATTGTATTTTTTACGAAGAGGATTGGGGTTGTTGTTGTTGTTGTTGTTGTGGAAGACGGCCTGACAGAGCATGCTAAAAAAAACTCTTTTCACACAAGAAAAAAATTCCGCTTCTCGATGACAACAAGGGTTAGATCTCGTTTAGCTTACCTGGAAGATGCACATTTTCCTATTTGTTTCTGATTTTCTGAGATCGCACAGGGTGCGGGGAAAAGAGAATACGCAGATCTAAAAGAGTAGAAACCCAGAAATAAATAATACAAAACCGAAATAAAACCAAAATAATACTTTGCAAAAATTTAAAAAATGCGTATGCAGGATTTATACCTTCGGATCTAACTGAAATGGTCGTGTCTTGGGAAAACATAAACCTTTTCGAGTGAAATGAAAAGTGTTATTGAATGAAATGAGCGCTCTGGAAGCAATGGAATAGTCCTCTTAGACAAGAAATGTACGGAAGTGACAGAAAATGGATATGAGGCAACCCGGCTTCACAATATCGATCTACAACAGGAGCGGGTCTTCAAACAGACTCTGATACCATGTTCGACAACACAGGTATTCCAACAGAGGACGAAAACCTTTAGTAACCACTCACATAACTGAATCAAATATCAACACACTGATGTTTTCACATGGTAAAACACCTATGGGGAAACATCCACGGCCCTAGCCAACGCAGCCACTTGGAGCAGTTTATTAATGCAAAAGAAAAAGATTATAGAGAGATTTTACAAAAGCGTTTCTCACAATCGATCATCGGAAAATGACCCTCCATGCTCTTTAAATGGAGATCATGGACCAATTGGGTGTTAATCCATGGATCAATGGCCGATAATATCGAGGAGAATATGAACCATCGGATCACTCTATGTCAGGAACATATCGTGATCGTCGGATTTCCTAACTACAAATGCATACTAAAGAAACACACTTTTACCTAACAACACATTAGACCAAGTAGATTTTAACTAACTCCTAAGTGTCTAAATATCCTAACAGTCTTAATCCCTTGTCTTATTGTTTTCAATTGTTCTTCCATTTCTTGGATCATTTTAGGTCCCACTAGGACCTATCCTCAAGTCGAACCTAGCACAATGGTGCCCAACACGATCACCCGTAGAGAAACTCAACAGTGCCATCTTAACGGTATTTTGATAGTTGTTGTTGTATGCCAACTCCACTAATGGAAATAAATCTTCCCAACATTTTTTTTGGTCCATTACATACATACACAACATATCTTCCAAAAATTTGGTTCAATCCTTATGTCTTCTCGTCGATCTCAAGGTGATACACTATACTAGAGTTAAGTTGGGTTGCCAAGCCCTCTTGGCAACTAGTCCAAAATCATCCTGTAAACACCAATCCTCTGTCGGAAATGATTCTTTTCGGCACGGCACGTAGTCTCACAATATCGCCGACACAATTACAGCTATGTCTGGTGCCTGATACATCATACGCACAGGAATAAAATGTTCACTCTTCATTAGAGTGTCAACTAGCATGAAATTTGAATCATGCCTCCTTGTCGTCAATGAAAATCCAACAATAAAGTCCATTGAAATGGCCTCCCATTTCGATTCTGGAATGACGTGAGGTTGTATTAATCTAGTTGGATGTCTATGTTCATCCTTCACTTGCTGACATTATAGACACCTCGCCACGTAGCTAACTATGTCTTCCTTCATCCCTTTCGGGCTTAATGTTTTCCCTCATCTTCGTGACTCTTGGATGAGCCATGCAATTTTTCTCTATGATCTTCGCTTAAGATCAAATTTTTCAATTTTTCGTTAGGTGGTACGTAAATCTGATTATTATACCTCATCAATTTTTCATTGTCCGATGTATATCATTTAAACTTTGGTACCATCCTGGTGTCTTGTTCGATAATTTCCTTAACTTTTTTATACCAGTTCTCGTCCAACTGTATAGTTCTAATCTTTTCTCAAAGATTCGTCTGAAAAGGTATCACCGAGAATATGTGTGGTCTTCGACTCAACACATCTGCCACTCTGTTCACCTTTCACTTAATGTACTTAATCTCAAATCGTATTTTCTAAGTAATTATGACCTACGCTTTTGTCGCACATTCAAGTAATTATGTGCAAAAATTGTTGCATTCCACAGTGATCTCCCTTTTTTTGTTCAAAATTTCATCCAATCATATAGCGTGTCTACGTTCTCTAGGCATACATAATGGCCAATAAATCCCAATTATGTGTTGTGTAGTTATTCTCATTCCTTCTTAATTTCCTTGAGACATAGGTGATCACTTGACCGTCTTGAATGTGGTTTTAGGAATGTCCTCCTTCTTGATTCACAACTGGTGATATCTTGATCTCAAATCAATCCTTGAAAACACTATCGTGCCTTTCAATGTTCAAACAAATCATTTGTTCTTGGAAATAGATATTGGTTCTTGATCGTTGCCTTGTTCAATTGACGGTAATCGATACAGAGTCTCCACAACCCATCCTTCTTTCTTATGAAAATAACAAGTGCACCCCAAGGTGACATGCTTGGACATATAAGTCATAGGTCCATCACTTCTTTAGTCGTATTCTCAACTCCTGCAACTCAAGTGTTGACATCTGATAAGGTTCTCTTGCTATCGGTTCAGTTCCAGGTTTCAGGTCCATTGTAAACTCCAATTCTCTTCGGGCGGAAAACCTAGTAACTCTTCTGGGAACACGTCAGCGAACTCTCATACTACCAGAAGGTTTTCTAATACTTCTGGCACACCCTTGTCATTCAACACTAAGATTGCATATAGCTTGTATCCTTTCTACATTCTCTTCCACAGATGCGGGGAAGAAATGAACCTTAAGGAAACTCCCTAGGTTCTTCCTACGATCACTCTTTTTTCCCTCATCAACGGTCAACTCAACCGTCTCATCTTACAGTCAGGTATCGCAACTTGTGATTCCAACTAGTCCATATTAATCACGATGTCATATGACCATAATATCATGGTAATAGGTCGGGCTTCGTTTGAAAAATCTCTCAAGTTAATGCGACAACTTGTAACCTCTCCTCCAACCTTCTGGTTGGCACCTGAATCCCTCCCTACGTACCTAAACTCATCCTGCTTGAATTCCTTCAAATTAATTCTCCTTAGCGATGCTCTAGTAATAAAACTGTATGTAGCACCGGGATCTATCAAGTACTAAAAGTTTGATCATCACCCATGCCTGACGTCTCGAGCAAAGTGTACTGGTGCTCGGCCTGGTGGTTGTTCACCACCACATGAATCTTGTGGGCCTTGCCCAAATCTTCAATGGTAGTGTGTCTCGTTGATCCAACTACTTTGGCCCTCTCAACCTGACAATATCACAGGTAAAGTGGCTTTCTGCAAGTCCAGCACCCGATCTTCGGTCCAGTACTCGTAGCCCTAAAGTAGAGGTTGTTGGCCTACCAGCCTAAGATCCTGGTCTGCTCTACTGAACAAGATTAAACAGTCATTTTTGCGGACAACATTGTTGCTGATGCAGTGGTCCTTTGTAGGGAGTTCCCTGCTGAGGATCCGGTCATTATGTTGTTGTGAACGTGGATCCTCATGACGTATCTTGATACCTTGATGTATGTTAGGCTGGTGTCTGATGCTGCTATGCACCTGACGTCATTGGTCCAGTCGAACTTGCAGGAGTACTTCCCAGTTCCCCATTGGTTCATTCGTATTTAGCTATGAGGGCCTTCTGGACTGCCTTGTGCGATGTCTGAGGCATTAGGATCCTTACCTTCACACGAAGGAAAAAGTTAAGGCCGAACATAAACTTGTTGACCTTTATCTTCTTAGTGTTCAGATGTGGAGCATACCAAGAAGCTCCATGAATCAGGCCTCATACTCGGGCATCGTACGACCTCCTTTTTGTAAGGCACTGAACTCATAGAGCTAGCGCTCAATGAATTCCTCTGATAAGTACCTCTCCTGGAACCTCTCCTCTAACAGTTCCCATGGCACGTCTTCGATGGCCATTTTTAGTTGAGGTAGGAGCATCTTCCACCATATAAGAGCACTCCCAGTCAATTAAAATACCGCCATGTGAACTTTCATGTTGGAGGTGTAATCGCGAAGTGCGAAGCACATCGCCTTGTTCTCCAACCATCGACATCCCCCCACAACAATCTTCTACTACCCAATAACTCTTTCTTCTCCTTGGGTTTAGACCCCTCTGGTGTAGATTCTACTAGAGGCTTCGCGCCTCTACCCCTATCACCACGTCGTCCACCTCCACGGCGTCCTCTAACCATGAGTACCGTAGGGACCAGTTTAAATTTAGCTAGCGACAAGTTTTTAATTAAGGGTTTAATACAACGGAAGGCGTGACTCTCCACAGTCACAAGGTTGAACCTGCTCTGATACCATATGTAACGACCCCTCCGGTACGACTAGGAAAAGCGAAGCAGAATAGGTAAAATAAATAAATATTAGCATTAAGGAAATAGCGTCAACACATAATTCAACAGTGCATAATCAGACGACATCATAACTAAAATTATTACATTGCAACCAATGCATCAACATATTAATTAGTAATGAAAAATAAATAACACACCATCACATATAGATAACGACACATAATAAACAAGCATCATAAATGGCAACACAAGATCAACTCATCACATAAAGATAACATAAGATAACATAAAGATAGCATAATATAATCATAAATATGACATAAAGATACTACCCGCCCAACCTACCTTGCAAGGTTAGGACCTCCAAGACACATAAACAACGCTCAAGCCCAAGATTCATCCGATTGATTTTGACCATTTAAGGTCTTAAGGCTGGCCACTGTTCTGAGGAACAAGGTGTCTACATCCCACTAACAATATCAAGTCCAAAACAACTATGCTAAATCATTCAACATCATTAGTGTTCATGGCGCGAGATAATTTAATTACTAAATCAATCATATAACGACATAAGTTAAGGCACAAATGTAATCAACTATACTTTATTTTCATGGCGCAAAAGCAAGCATCTATCTTAGTCTATGCACATGATTAATMAGTTACTGAACTCAACGAYAATTCAACATTATTTTCAAGGTGCGCGCGTGATCTAAATACCGAGTTAAACATAAATCAACATCATCACAATGCGTGCCATTAATCTAAGCACTTAGTAAATCATACATCGACAATGTTACAATGCGCGCCATTAATCTAAGCACTTAGGAAATCATACATTGACAATGTTACAATGCGCGTGAGTAATCTAAAGCATAATCATTTAGGCATCAACATTAGTCCATAGCGCAATCAATTTAATTACTTAATCATCAGCGTAAACCATGGCGCAAGGGAAATCAATCGTACATCAACATAATTAAAGGTGCAATCAAATCTAGTTACACAATCAATCCTACATCATCATCATTAGTGTGCAATAAAATCTAGTTATGAAATCAATCCTACATCATCATAATTGTGCACAATAGAATCTGATTACTCAACAATCATTCTTAATCATCATTTTCGAGGTGCGACTGAAAGTTCTACTACAAATCGAACACCAATATAAGGATGCAATTACCATCTGTGGAACCTTCCAACAATAGGTCTTCAACTACATTTATCACGATGAAAAATCAATTAACACCTATGGACACTCCACCATTAGTTCACTCTAAAGGACATTTATTAGATGATTAACTCCAATGACACCTATGATTAGTCCATCAATTTAACAACTAGACAATCCCTGATTATGAATTTATCATAAGTTCATTTAGATATAAATATTGCAATAGGAGAATGTGTGTCAACCAAAGTCTACTTATCAAGAACTTGTGCCACCTATGCAACCCATGTTTAAGCTCTTATTGGGTCTCAAGACCAAATCCATAGATGTTCAAGGTAAAGCTTTAAGGGAACAAGTAGCAAGTCATTAGTGCCAACTTCAAAATTTAACAAGTAACTTGAGTTAAGATGTTATTTTTCATAAAGAAGAAAACGTCATAAGAACTCTATCCTCAACTAGGGTATGCCTATTTTAACTAAATTAAAGGTTACCTCAAGAGTAACATTGTTAGTTACATTCAATTTTACCATGAGCAGCTCGTTAACAATTCTTACATGGATATACCATTCTTATCTTGAAGAGAGAGTGAGATTTTACCTTTTCCATTCAATTTCGATTTAAGTTTACTAAAGGACACCATTGAAACCTTATGCCTTAAAATAGGGGTGTCCATTCAAAAAGGTTATGAAGTTTAAACAATGGACAGGTAAGTTCTAAAATCAAGAATAGAGCCAAAGGTTAAGGTAGTCCAACTTTTAAATTCACCATTGTCTAGGAACTCATGTGCCCTAGATCCCAAGCAATCAGGTGGATCAACGCATTCACCTTAACCATTCAGTAATAAAGGGGAGATAAGCATTCACTGATTAGTATTCTTCATGGACTGAGTACTGATTCGACAAGTCTGGAAATGCAGAATTATAACTTGCAGATAGGTTAAGGGAGTCTAGCAGTAAGAAACGGAAATTGGTGTCCCCAAGTTAACGCTGGCATCTCTGCCACTGTGCATTCCATTTAAAAGATGATACAGCCAGTCAATGCATGGTAAGGGACTGCAGAGACTATAAGGTTGGACAATCAAGGATCTCCACGTTATTTTCTAAACTCAGATAACGTGGAGATCCTTCCTTGTTATCTCTAGATTAGAATCGTACCAGCGAGGCGATAGCCATGGAGAAAATAACAAATTGGTCGAAGGATTGGAAGGTTTGGTAAGGGCACTGATCTGAGGCTCAACTAGAAGGGATGCCCTTAACAGGGCGACGGGTGGAACTAGAACACCAGGGGCGATTCAATGAAATCTTAATGAACTCAACAGAAGATTTTGTTCTCTAAACAAGATCAAGGTCCAAAAAATCGAGTTGAGGACTGAAGCACCCAGGGGGGAATCTCAAATCTATAGAACTTGCCTTCCACAAACCCTATA